>JAOVVB010069886.1:0-14031 GCA_028570985.1 Heterobranchus longifilis | reverse complement strand
CTCTCTCATCTTTTTAAGTGGGAGAACTTGCACAATTGGTGGCTGACTAAATACTTTTTTGCCCCACTGTATATGTACAGAACTGTGCAAAAGTCTTGAGTAACCCTCATTCCTTAATTTTAAATTCAATTAAATCATGTAGAATAATTTATTTTTTTAAACATAGAAATGTAAATGTCTTACTGTGACAAGCTTCAAAGCGCCTAAAGGTAGAACTCAAAAATTTGTTCTTTATGTAACAACCTCAGCAGCAAGCTCATTTCCCCTCTCATCTGTTTCAACCACTCAACATTCAGCATCACTAGTATATTAATCACCAGCCTGATCATCTGTCATCATCTGCACCAGTTTGTCACTGGTTCATATATTACGTTTAATTTTATTATTATTATTTATTGATTTTTGTTTTTTACTTGAATGATTCATAGGTGGCGACAGGGTGGCTTAGTGGTTAGCACTGTCGCCTTGCATCTCCAGGGTCCGGGTTTGATTCCTGCCCAGGTTTGATACCTGCCTCTGTGTGCATTGAGTTTGCATGTTCTCCCCGTGCTTGTTATGTTTCCTTTGGGTACTCCGGTTTCCTCCCACAGACATTCCCGTAGTGTGTGCCCTGCCTTGGATTGGCACCCCATCCAGGGTGTACCCTGCTTCATGCCTTTAATCTCCTGGGATGGGATCTAGGCCCCTCACAACCCTGTACACAGGATATAGCTGTATAGATGATGAGTGAGTATTGAAGAGCGTGATTCATACTGACTGAGTGGCCTAACAAACAAAAACATTCTTCTGAATCCGGTCAGGTACAGACACTTGACTGGAAAAAATACCAAAAATCAGACCTAAAAAAGACCTTCAGGAAGCCTGGAGAACTCTTCCTTAAGACTACATTAAAAATACATGAAAGGCCAGCTTATTGGAAGTTTTTTTTCTTGGGCAAAATTCAAATTGAATTTATTTGTAGGACGGTAAGTTGCACCCAGATGCTGCTAATCATCAGCCCTTGTTTAACTAATCATGTTTTGGCAGCTTCCTGGTCTGGAGCATTCAGGTGTGTGTTAACACAATGACAAGAGAAAAAGACATAAGCAATAGTTTTAGACAAGCAATTGTTGATGCACATCAATAAAGAAAATGTTATACAGATTGTATACTTTTAACCTACAAAGCACTAAACAACTTGGCACCTTCATATCTTTTGGACCTTCTTGATATACATATCCAGTCGCGTGATTTAAGGTCTGCTTCTGCAATTACACTCGTTCGTCCACGTACACGACAGTTTCTATGGGGTCTCGAGCTTTTGGTTATGCGGCACCTTTTTTATGGAACCGACTTCCTGTCGAGGTCCGCAACAGTCCAAGTCTCCCAGTTTTTAAATCTCTTCTAAAAACCTGTTTGTTTAGACAGGCTTTTATGTAATGCAGTTTTCTGTCTGTTTTGTTTTTAAACCATTGTACTTATACTTTGACTGTAAGGTGTCCTTGAGTGGCATGAAAGGCGCCGTTAAATAAAATGTATTATTATTATTACATTGTTGTCCATCATAGTGACCATGTTGTAAAAATATTGCCTAAATTCCTGAGCCATATTGCTCGCTGATGCTCAGAAGGGTTTAACTCAACATATGTAGACAGTCTCCTTTATACAATATATATCAAGTATATCTCTCTGGCCTGTTACCCAGTTCTTTTTTTTTTTTTTTTTTAGGAAGTAGTGGTTCCCAAAAGGAGAAGGCAGGCCTCTTACCACCCTGAAGCATCACCAGATGACCCCAACAACATCAGAGAGGATCTTTGGAAACTCCCTTTTACCATGTGTCTTGCTGCAGATCAACAGGATTCTCCCTTTAATTCTTTTTCTATTCTGTCTCAGCAGGTAACCAAAAAAGGTAACTTCAGGAAAGAACAAAAATAGGATGATTGCCTGAAATACTGCTGGACCCAGGTGCAAGAGATGAGTGAGAGAGGAACCAGATGGTGAAAAACCCTGACCGGGCTCGTACGTCATTATAAAAAAACAGGGCAGTTATATTATTGCACACAAAGGAGGGGGGAAGAATGCAATCTCCTCTTGTCTCCACAGCAAAATTGACAGTCATGCATGTGGTTTACTGTATGTGCATCACCTCAGAGGAGACCTCAGAGCGAGGAGCGCACTGCTGAAAATCTATGATCATTTCCACTGGGCATGGAAGCTGAAGTCAAAAACGCTCCATTTTTTTTTCTTTTTATATTGTCACAGACTAACTCTTGATTATTTTTTGCATCCTGGCCTCCCTGAGTCAGATTCATCTTACTCCACCCCAGCTTCTACACAATAAACACATATTTTGTTTTATAGATTCATCTATGTTTCATAGATTTTAGAAATAGCAAATATGCGTTTTCTAAATATATCAGAATATCAGAGGTCTCCATTTACATTTGGTTAAAATGTTAAACACTAAACAATATTATTGAAAGGTAATACTACTGTAATAGAGTTTGTGTGATCCGTTCAGACATTCATAGCATAATATATAAGCATTAATGGAGCATTATTAAAAATAGCTAATTTAATACTAGCTTAGAGTTGCTAGGAAATTTTCCTACCCTAACTATATCTCAAAACACACACACACACACACACACACACACACACACACATTTCACTTGTTTTTATCTTTTATAAGTCATTGTGCTTTTAACCAATTTAGGCTGTGTTTGCTCCACACACATGCTTCACCAATTTTTTGGAGCCTATGTTCAACACTATACTGATTGGTGTATATATATATATATAAACTTCTGTTGGGTTTGGAAATGCATGCATGATGGCTTGCTTCAGGACCTTTATAGGAATGCTGGATCATGATTATGCTGGAGGTGTTATGTAAAGGAATGAGGCAAAGGCCCATTCAGCCACACAGCTCTCTCATACAGTAGATTTGTAAAAAAAAAAAAAAAAAAAGACTCCAAGTCATCCTTAGCTCTACATTTTGTAATTAGTTGGAATTCTCAGTGGGGTTTAAGGAGTGGCAGGGCTGCAGCTTTTGAGTATTATGAATGGCCCAGGTATGCAATCTCGTGCATGCTGCTGTAGAAGGTGTTACATAATCTGTGGCATGCTCTCTGCAGAGCAGACCTGCTGAAATTCTCATGGATAGAACACAAGCAGAGAAACTGATACAAAAAAGTTTTCATTTATTTAAGAAATGCAGGAAAAGAGGACTGATCACTCTACCCTGTAGCCATTTAGTCACAAGTAGAGGCCATTAGTGGTTCACAAGGATACGGATGCAGAAGAGGTGCTGTCCTTTCAGCACCTGTCTGGCAAGTGGAGGATGTTTTCTTAACTGTTTTATCCATGTTGGCCAGATAGGACTATATGCAGGGCGTCACTATTTGAATGTACACAGTTGTGAGCAAACCACTGAAATACAACTTTTGTCAGATTGGTCATCACTTTTAATTTGTATAAAGTTAAAACCAGCTCGTCTTTTCTCACTGCACTCCATTGTTCTCCCTGATATCCCACATTCCCTTGTGTGTTTTCTTGGAAATCAATGGAAATGCAATTTGCATTGCAGGAGAAATGTACCTTTAGAGGCATTAAGCACAGGGAGGAGTTCTGAGTGTGACAGATACGAATGTGTAACATATAAAAGTCATATTGCAATCAACAAAATGGACTACATTTAAGCAAGCTGGATCCGAATGAATTTCATAGGCTTCGAATTATATTACTGGTTGCTATTTTTATATGGATAACAGTGTCAAGGTTAAATAAATAGCTTAACTAATTCATTTACACATATTCCTTTAATGGGCATTTTAAAGTTGGATGAGATTATTTGAGGACTTTAAAACCATGCAGTACATTGGAGTTGTGCTGTCATTATTTAGCTCTTCATTAGCTTTTTTGGAGTTTTGTGGGGATATACACATCACCACAACTATATTAGCAAAAAAAATCAGCATCTATATCTTAGCAAGTGAAATTTTAATTTGGTTTAGCCTACACAACCATTTACACACCTTTTCTTAAAGATTTGATAAATGAGGCTCAGTATCAGTATAATAATTAGGACAGTTGTGGTGGGGTCAGGATGATAATTTTTTATTGGGCAAGCTGGCATCATCAGCTAAAGGGGAGATTGAATGGTTGTAGACTGGCAGAAGGCAACAAGTAAGTTTAATGTGTCACAGTTTGGGGGAAGTGTTTAACGCATTGGAGTGATGATAAATACAGAATTTGCACCATTTATCATGCTAGACATTTACATACGGTGTG
Organism: Heterobranchus longifilis; assembly: GCA_028570985.1. Classification (NCBI taxonomy): domain Eukaryota; kingdom Metazoa; phylum Chordata; class Actinopteri; order Siluriformes; family Clariidae; genus Heterobranchus; species Heterobranchus longifilis. Next base: position 9,759 of record JAOVVB010069886.1, on the reverse strand, counting down.
ATGAAATCCAGGGAGTCAGACACAAGTGCAGAAGGCTTTTTTTTTTTTTTTACAGTGCAATTATTTATTTAACAAAAAGTCATAAAAAAATAATTTAAAAAAACATGTGGGCAATACTAAGTACCCCCTGACTGCTTCCACAGGATTTAAGGGGATAAGTTGCAGCTAGGTGTTGCTAATAATCAGCCCTTGATTAATTGATCAGCAGCAGGTGTGCAGATGTCTATAAGGTTTTGGCAGTTTGCTGGTCTGGAGCATTAAAGTGTTTGTTAACACAATGCCGTGAGGGAAAGACCTAAGCAATGGTCTTAGAGAAGCAATTGTTGCTGCACATCAACCTGGGAAGGTTTACAAAGCCATTTCCAAACAATCTGGAGTTCAATATTCTACATCATTCAAGGCATTTTCATTCAAGACACAATCTTCCCAGGAGTGGACATCCCAGCACAATCACCCCAAGGTCAGACAATTCAATGCTCAGACAAATAGGAAAATTAAATGCTCAAATAGCATTTCAGCTAAAACTCTTACCTACTGTCGTGCATGGCAGTAGAGGGGTGATGGTTTTTTGGGCTTGTTTTGCAGCTACAGGAATGGGGCATCTTGCAATCATTAAGAAGACCATGAACTACTCTGTATACGAGAGTACTCTAGATATCCAACAGCTAAAACTTAGGCAAAATTGGGTCATGCAACAGGACAGTAACCTGAAGCACACTTATAAATTTAGAATCTTATAAATTTATGAAATTTTAAAATCAGAGTGGTTGAAAAATAAAATAATCAATGTTTTGGAATTGAAATGCTGTGGTGGCACATTAAGAGAGGTGTGAATAAGCACATGTCCAAAAACCTCAATGAACTGAAGCAATTTTGTAAAGAAAAATGAGCAAAAACTCCACCACAATGATGTAATAAAGTAATAACTAATAAATTCATAAAGGAACTCCTTCAGTTATTGCTACTACAGGTAGCTCTACAAGCAATATAATTATTGGGGGGTACACTGTAAATCCAGCTAGATGAATGTTAAATGAATTAATATTGTATTGTTGGCCCAATGTCTTACAACGTCTAGTGGTATTTGTGGAGACAACAAGTAACATTGTGTTCAAAGAAAAAGACTAAGTAAAGTAAAAACTCAAGTTGAGCCAGCAATTTACCTTCCCTGAGATGCAATCATTTGATTTTATTTGAATTACAAATTGAGTCAACTTCAGATTTTGAACTGGGTACACGTTTTGTCAACTAAACAGCTATGCGACATATTTAGTTTTGGCAGCAAATTTCTCTAAAAGTTGAGTGAACTTAAAACTGTGCAACTTGTTACTGAACGTATGATGAGGCAGCTTTTTTTTCAGTGTACTTAGTGTTGCCTACATTTTTTTTTCTTTTTGGTTTTATTTTGGTTAAATAAATAATGGCAAGATTTTTCTTCTGTTTTTACACAAACTAAAAGAGGAGGAATTAACTTTTGAACATGACATGAAATAATGTAAGACTGAAAAAGAAAAGCCAAGACAAAAATTACTACACACACACACACACACACACACACACACACACACACACACACACACACACACACACACATATATATATTGTATGTGTGTGTGTGTGTGTGTGTGTGTGTGTGCGAGTATACAGAGTATTTTCTACTCTTAGTTGACAACTGGTAGACAATATATATAATTTATTTATTCTTTTTTGGCAATTGAAAAAACCAAAAACAACCCTATATATGTTCATTTAAAAAAAAACAGCAAAACAAAAAAATGGCTAAAATGTTCTGCATTTTAGGGTTACTGAAATAAACAGTAATAAAAAAAAAAAAATCTGAAAAAGAGCCAAAAAGCAGGATGAAAAATAAACCAAGGACTTGACTTGAGCAAGTCAAGGCAAGAAAAGAAGTTGCTTGATACCAGCTTTATTTAAAGAGTGTTTTTTTTTTTTAACAGTTGTCTACTAAGAGTAGAAAATACTCTGTTGTCTTTCTTCTGCAGAATTCTCCTTGCAAGGGAAGTTCTAGTATTATTGTGATGTTTTAGTTGGGGTAACCTAGGTAACGTTCAAATATGCAGTATTTAGTCTATTTTAACACATATGGTTTATGTAGGTGTGTTTCAGGTATGATCAGAGCAAATACACTGAAGTGGCAAGACTTCTTTTGAGATGTGTTCTTAGCCCAATCAATATACTCCAATACTAATTAATGCCAATACTGCTTAAGCTTATTAAAATACAACTGTGCAAGTATCAATAATGCACACGTTAAAAAGTTCTATATGGGGTCAGAGAGGGAGGAATAACCACAGCGAGGCCATAGAGATGTCTCTAGTCAAGCAGGGAGGCAGAGTGGCATCCTCAGTCAAGCAGCTCAAGGCAGATCAATCTTCTCAGCTGAACAGGGTAGCAGCTAGAGCAACTGCAGGGAAATGTGTTAAAATTATGAAGCTGGGCAAACAATCCAAACAGTGTTTAAAAACTATTTTCAAAAACAGGCAGCCATAATAGATGATGGAGAGGCAGACAACAAACAGAGGACAAAATCCAAAATACAGGGGGGGGGGGAAAGGGAAGAAAATCCAGAATTACAAAAATCCAGAACTACGAACACAAATAACCTCACACCTAAGTTAATTGCATTAAAACAAAGAAAATTAAAAACAGAAGAGTAAAATGATAATACATTTGACCATTGAAATGACGGAATGAATCAAAACAACACATGTGGTGATATATACAAACATATGTGAACTGCAGTGTGCACCAAGAGCCACTCCATGCAGCACTCAGTGGAAGGTGAAAGCCGTGACAGTCTAGCATTGTCTGCTATTACTGTCTAATGTACTCCACTAATTCCACACTGGATCCCTCACTTTTTGTTGTCTTGCATTTACTTTAAGCCAATGTTGTTGTTTTTTTTTCAGGATTGAGTTTAAGCTTACCTGCTGTATTTATGTTTGACAAAGTGTTCTGTAACTACAGGGGGGCAAAAGCATTCAGACACAAGTTTGATTAACATGCCAATATACCTTTGTAAAAAGCCTCATGTAAAAAAGCAAATACATAAAAACATATACAGACCACATAATTTTTCATAAAGCATTTCATGAAAAAGCACATATTTGATAAATTGTAGTTATGTTGTCAATATTAGAAATGTGCCAATCTGTTATATGATTAATGGCCCAGAAAGGGTGGGTTGGTGTTGTTTTAATATGATTGGCTAAGGTCTACCAAATAGTTTTACAGATTCCTACCTGGTAGCCAGTTTAGAAATTTTTTGTTGCCATCAAGAAAAGTTTCTTATAAAAGTTTTTTATAAGGAAAAAAAAAAAAAAACTATCCAGTTCTCTGTACTGTTTCAAGAAGCAAAATCAAGAGAATTAAGATGCGGCGGCTCAGTAATCCGGTGAACCAGATCTTTTCCCCCCGGACTGAGGTGGTACAGATGTTACATAAGAGACAGTTTTATCCCAAGAACCATGAACGTGCTTAATCAGTCCATTATTACAGTTATAACTACCTTAATGTAAATTTTGCAGTATAACTGTAATATTGCTCAACTTGAGCCAATTGTAATAAGAAACATTTGCAATATATGTACATTTTGCTTTGTTTTTTATATCGCATATATTAATTAATTTATTTATTATATTTGTCATTGATGAAGGGGAGTTTCACATTAAATTTTGTTGTACGGCATGGTACATTGATCCCCTTACTATTACTTCAAATTTCTTAACTCTATCACTTTGTTAACTAATAAAGACTATCAATATCCTTACATTATGTATGAATTTTAATATACTGTATTATAATGTACTAGTGTCTTATATAGTGTCATGGTTAATGGGTATACTAGCATCCTAACCTTAGCAACCTACTAATTACTTATCTTGGCTAATCCTGAGGATAACTCTGCTGTGTAATCAGGGATACTTGTATGTGTAATTCATTCATGTTACTTAGATAAGTCCCTGAAAATGTGCCGACCCAGGGCCATTTTTTGGTCCCAGTTATTCCCAAGATGTGACCACACTGTAAAACAAAAGTAGACTTTGTTTTTTGTTAAGATCACTAAAGATTCCACTTGCATAAAACAAAGGACCAGTTATACAAACTGCGATGTTTCACCTCCAACGGCATCAGAAATTCTTTGCTAACACAAGCTGATGAGGACAATTGTTCAAAATTAGCACTATTAGACTTCACTTTTAGCACTAATATTACATATAGACTCTTCTATTTTTAAACACTATTGAACTTGGTAAGACCATGGGTTTTGTAAGAACTGGACAAATCCTCAGAAGAGCAGGTTGGAAGCTCAACTGTGGGAGCTCTGGTACACCTTTAAGGTACTCATTTCTTTTAGGAACTGATGTTGCCCCTTTTGTAGGACGCCAGGATGTGCCCAGAATATATTAATATCTGTGGGCTGATATCCTGATATGCTAAACTGGCATTAATGAGCCCAATGTATGGCAAGGAACAATGCTGCTGAAATGCTTTTCTTCTCACCCAGGTGGTAAGGATTGGTTATTTGATTATAGATATATTGCATTCCTTATAACCACAGTTTTGCATTTTTATCTCTCTTTCCTTTACATGAAAAATATGAGTCTGATACAAACAGGTAGACATCACAACATGATTTTATCAGAACTGTGAATTAGTCAAGGTCAGCATCAAAGGGTTTTTTAATCAAAAGACACAATTTTAACCTTCAAATGAAAGTTTTTATAAGGTTTCAGACATCCATGCAGAAAAAGGAAATGGGGTGAGATAGAAGGGACTGATAGAACTGAGACAGGTATTCCCATTTAAAGAAAGTGATGCTGACAGCTGAAGACAGAGTCCCACATTGACAGTCTGTTCAGAGGAAGAACCCAATGAGAGCTTCTGCTGTTATAGCCCATCTGCATCAAAGTATTGTGGACGCTGAAATTATTTTTTGCTTATCACAATCATAAAAAAAAGGATTCCAAAGTGGTATTAATGGTTATTCACATTACAGCATCCTTCCTATCAAGTTGGCCACATCTATTCCTTTTTAATATTATGTTCCTGTCTGCAGAATTGCTACTCACTGGGTGTTTTTATTTTTTAAGTTTATTTTTACTCAAAAATCTGTGTAAACCATATAGACTGTTTTGTGGCAAATTCCCTGGAGATCAACAGTTTCTGAAATACTTAAGACCATCTGGTAACTGTCATGCTTGTCTAGTTTTTTTTTGTCTTGTTTGGTGCAGATATTAATTGGATCTCTTGTAATTGGTAACCCCTGTATCTGAATGAATTTATGCTTTTCACTCCTGCCATATTATAAGCTGACTGAATAATTGGGTAAAATACCCTTTGGATTGTATTCCACTCCTCTATTATTTTAATGGAACATATACTCTCATTTTCATTAGGGCCATGAGACATCACTGTTAAAGTGATATTGGAGCTAGTGCAAATATAGTCATTTGCATAATCAGCCATAACATTAACACCACATTGACAAGTTAACAATGATTATAAATTACAGACATTTTTAAAAGCTTGTTTGATTCTATATGTATTTTTTCTTTTTCTGCTTAAGACCAAAATAAAATCATCTGATCATAATAGGCCTTATCCAGGTAGCATACTGCTAAAGGACCAGTGCTGGGCAAATGGCAGTGCATATGTTGGGCCACTGTTGGCATTAGTGGTTGCCCCAGTGTCATTTTGTCCATTGGCCCAATGTGGGGCCAAAGATAGGTTGATCCAGCGATAGCACAACGTTGGTTCAGTAGATAATTAAAAGGTTGGGCCAGTGTTGGCACAACAATGGTTCAATACAGTACGTAATAGCAAGGTTCGAAATTGTAAATTAAATTAGGCCCAGATAGCACACTGCTGAAGGGCCAACGTTGGCCAACAGCAGTGCATTGGCCGAATGTTGGCTCATTGGTGGGGCCAAAGATAGGTTGGCCCACCAATGTTGGCACAACATTGGTTCAGTAGATAATGGTTGGAAATTCGGTACCCAACTTGTCAGTCCCCAAGTGTCCCAAATGTCTCATTTCCAAAGGTTACCCAAATTTCGCCAACGTTGGGCCAACAAAGTAGTGGTCTCTGGTAGGATTAGGCAAAGTAGTGGATGTCCCAGCACATTCTTCCCAAGTTCAGACTGTGCAATGCTCAGAGAAAGACAAAAAAATTAAAAATTACATCCAGACCCTACAGGCCTCATTCGAATATAAAGTGTAAAATTTCATGACAGAACAATTAGAAGAAGACTGAACAAGTATGGTGTGTCTGGAGGGGTCGGCAGTAGAAAACTTCTATCCAAAAATAACTTGCATCAATTATATAAAACCTCTATCTAAATAACATGCATCTGTTTAAAGCACAATGTCCTATGGAGAGATAAGATGGAGTTGTTTGCCTAATATAGTCATATATTGCCTAATATACTGTAGCTTTTAATGGCCAGCTCCTTGGGCAAAAACAAACACCATTTTAGCAGAAACACCTCATACACAATGTCAAGCATGGCACTGGAGTGGTGATACTTTGGGCTTATTTTGCAGCAACAGGACCTGAGCAGGTGCTCAGTCATTGAGTTGACCATGAACTCCTTTGTATATCAAAGTATTTTAGAGGCGAATGTGAGGCCATCTGTCTGACAGCTAAAATGTAAATTTTGTCATGCAATAGGACAATGATCCAAGGCACACCATTAAAACTACATCAGAATGGCTGAAAATTTAAAGAATCAAGGTTTCTGGAATGGCCTAGACAAAGTCAAGTCCTCAGCCCAATTGAAATGCTGTCCCACACCTTAAGAAAGCTTTGCATAAATGAATGTACAGTATGTGATTGGTACTATGGGTGTAAGTTCTGCTACGATCTAATGATTTTTAGGAAGGTTTCTTCCTGTTTTTTTTTTTTTTTTGCATATTTGCACAAAAAAAAATTGTGAAAAAGAATCACAAATTTTAACATTACATGAAAACCCAAGTAAATACTAAATGCAGTTTTTTAAATGATGATTTCATTTATTAAGGAAAAGGTTGTCAAAACATGCATAGCCCTATGTGAAAAAGTAATTGCCCCTAAACCAAATAACTGTTTGCACCACCCTTGGCAGCAACAACTGCAGTCAAGTGTTTGTGATAACTGGCAAGGAATTTTGGTCCCCTTCTTTGCAGAATTGTTTTAAGTCAGGCACATAGGATTGTTTTTTGAGCATGAATGGTTTGTTTAAGGACCTGAATTGAGTTTACGTCTGGACTTTGACTAGGCCACTTCAAAACCTTAATTTAGTTTTTTTTTTTTTTTTAGACTTTGCTTTTTAGACGTGGCTTTCACCTTGGAACTCTCCCATGGATGGCATTTCTTTCTTTCTACTGAATCATCAGCATCATGCTTTAACTAAGGCAAATGAGGCCTGCAGTTCTTTAGATGTTGTTATTTTATGATCTCCTTGATGAGTTGTGATCGTGGTCTTGGATTAATTTTGATTAGGCCGGCCACACCTGGGAAGGTTCACCACTTCCTCTATTTGTGGATCATGGCTCTTTCTGTGGTTCCCTGGAGTCCCAAAGCCTTAGAAATAGCCTTGTAACCCCTTTCCAGACTGATACATGTCAATCACTTTGTTCCTCATGAATTCCTTTAGATCGCGGCATGGTGTGAGATCCTTCAGCGTGCTTCACTTTGTCAGACATGTTCTATTTAAAAGTTTTCATGATTCAACACGTCAGGCCTGCGTATCGCAAATGAAATTTAACTGTTTCAAATAAAATGTGACTAATCATAGTTCTGTCATGATTTAGCAAGTGGGCAATTACTTTTTCACATAGAGTCAGGCAGGTTTGGACAACTTTTTTCCCTTAATAAATGAAATCATCGTTTAAAAACTGCATTTTGTGTTTACTTGGGTTATTTTTATGTGATATTAAAATAGGTTTGATGACATAAATGATTTAAGGGCGACAAATATGCAAAATACTAATACTTTTTCATGGCACTGTATCAGAGTTCTAATCTAGTTGTTTATCTCATGGAACCATCTCAGCATGGCAGACGTGGCCATTCAGTGGAACAGCGACAGGCGTGATCCTGCATCTGGGATCTCATCTGGAAACATCCGATTCCACAGAACAAACAGCAGAAGGTCCACATGGACAAACGGTATGTTGCACCTACATGACACATCCTTCACTGGAATTTCTTGGCTTTGTAGAATCTGGTGTTTCATGGTTTTCTACAGTTTCACAAAATAATACAGAGACTCAAAAGTTAGCTCATGCTCAGGCAATGCTAGGACTCTTCTGAGAGATCAATGCAGTCAGCTATAAATACAAGGGCAGGCATAATACATCTTGCATATACTGTAAGTCAGTGTTATATCTGTGTATCTGTGTGTATCGTCCAGTGATTTGCCAATAATCATGTTTCACAACACACCATATTCACTTACAGTTACATTTTTAGCTACGGTGTGTAGAATGTCGGTGAAGCGCGTCATTTCCTGTTTACACGCCATATCAGTTATAAACAGCTGCTCCCTCAGCAGAGTCACATTTTGTCACTCGGTTTAAATGAAAAGACAAAGAGCTTGACTTGTTCCTGAGACAATATCTGAGGACCTTAGCGTAAAGTTACAGGTTTACCTCAAAATGTGGAAGTTGAGTCAAGTTTTCTGTATTGACTTGGACTTATCTGAGACTTACTGACGCTTGTGTTTAGCCTTGTCTCGGTCTTCGGCAAGAGTGTCGCTAAACATGCTCTTGGTCTTATCAGAGATTTGATAAAACATGATGTTTGTGTTGTTTTTCTCTTGACTTGCACAAGCTCTGACAAGTTCTTTTTCTACCAAACTGACTGATTTAACACTTAAGTGGTGTTATTTCTCCCTTAACACTGAGAAATAAATAAAACACCACTTTATTGAAAGGTTAGTGCAGAGCTGCAACTAGACCTCACATGCGTACATGTTTCTGTTGCCACAAAGTTGGGGACACACATCTGTGTAGGTCTCTGTACACGGTCAGTTCCATAAAGATGTGGTGTGTCAAGCTTGGAGTCGAAGAACTCACTAGTCCTGAGTTCCAAGACTTAACCCAACTCAACACCTTTGGGATGAACTGAAACCCTGACTTCATACAAACGAGTGACTGACTGCTTGGAGACCATTTTCCACCAAAATGAACCAGGTGCTAGATCATCTCTGGTGCGTCACACTGTGAACGTCCATGTATATCTCTACTTACCCAGCGGCATTGCTAGTGCTAGCGGCAATGGTACAGTAGCTGCAAGAGAAAATGCTAGTGGCAAAAAATACAAACAACAACGGCAAGCTTCAACATGGCAGTTCCACTGGTTTTATCTTTACTAGAAAGCATTTGAGCTGCCCATTGCATATTGAGTCCATTTTTTTTTTTTAAAGATGGCAGTCACAAAACTTTTAGTTGGTAAGTGGTAATCCTGCCCCCAGCTACCTGACATGAATGGGTCTTTGTTCTAGCCCTGCAAAGTGTTAGTGCCACCATGGTTCCATTTTTTCTGTCTGGGCCGTCTGAAAACAAATAACTGGTTCGAAACTATCGCCGACTCCGACTACCTCATCGGTAGAAAAGGGGTACCAGACCCCCTCATCCAGCTTCACAAAAATGAAAAGAAAATTAAAAAAAGAAAATTAATGGAAGTGTGTATGTGTGAGAAAAATGTGTCTAGATAATAATGAGATGAATGAATGAATGATGAATGAAATGTCTC
>JAOVVB010069868.1:0-14032 GCA_028570985.1 Heterobranchus longifilis | reverse complement strand
GTTTTGCCTTGCAGTTACAGGCCCCCACCAGTAGGGGTGCTGCAGCCCCCTCAGCACCCCTACTGGTGGGGGCCTGTAACTGCAAGGCAAAACTGTTGAAAATCAATAAACTTGTTTTTTTGCATAAACAGTCTATAAAACATGGTTGTTCGTTAGCCAACTATGGATTTCTGATATTCTCTAAACTATATACTATACAACATATTCTCATGAATGCGTTGTATTTAACATTGTGAAATGGTCCCATGATCGCTGTTTTAAACATGTCCTTAACGTTATGAAATGGAACTACTTATTTTTTCCTTTTTGTTGCCTAAACCTAAACAAGTTGTTCCATTTCACAACATTAAACACGTGTTTAAAACAGCGACAGTGTGACCGGGTTTCACAACGTTAAATAGAACAGTCATATTTTGTAAGATATCATACGAACCCGTTCATGAGAATACATTGACTGTCCATCGTTGAATATGATACTATACTGCTTTGATATAGGCTACATGTTGGCATGTTGGTGTTCAGGTTTGCTGTCTGTGTAAAATGTTATTGGCCATTTAAATTTATACAAAAACCATGAATGGTGTGCAGCATTTAATATGACTTTTCTCTCCGCACCCCCAACTCTGACTGACGTCCAGCATCCCTGGTTTGACAAAAAAAATCAATTTGCTAGCTTTTTCTGGGGCTTTTCATGAAGGTTGCCACATGGGGGAGATCACAACCCCTGTCTCTGTTCTTTTATACTGAATGTGGGTCCTTGATCTGTCAGCTGTCCATTTACTCCTGGTGGATGATTTTGACCCCTATAATGTTATAAAAGGTTTTTGTCTATAATGTTCACTTGAAAGCTAAAGAAAAGTATGTGGACCTAGTTTTTTTTGTTAGCTAATGTAATCAACATTTTGATAATTATACACTTATTATGAGAGTAGGCTATGTGGTTAATCCTGCCTGTATAAATTGCAGCTCTCTACCCCCCACCACCCCCCCAAAAAATGCAATCAGAACTTCAATCAGAAAGGGTTATGATTGAGAGAACATGACAGAGCGTTTTCCCCCGTCGACAGTATCATATGACCCCTCCACTCCGGAGCTAACAATGTTAGGGTGACCTGCCCCTCATGCTTGATGAGGTAACATCTGAAGCCGTTAATCCATGACAGTCATGGAGACGCGCCTGAGAGAGCGGACAGAAATAGATATGCAAATGGGGAGAGTTTCATAACTCCTCATATAGAAATCATTATCTTGATCTGCTTACCTTTCATGTGTCACGTCCTTTCATGGCGTGCAGTGTAGAAAACATATCCCAATATGTTTCCGTGGGTTTCATCAATTCAGTGTGTGTCATTAGTTTCCCGTTTAACAGCTGAAAATGAATTCACTGAACATACAGGCTGTTTACGAATTACACGGAAGCCATATCATTCATTGAGCACTCCATTGTTTTTTTCTTTGTTGTTTTTGTTTTTTTTTTACTCAATATCATGCCACCGTTGGGGTTTGGAGGGGTTGGAGTTGCAGTCTCTAAACACATGCTGCATGAGATCCAATTAGAGGTGATTTACTGTCCTCATCCTGATACAGAGGATTGCACAGATGATTTATTCAGCATCACTTAGAGGTTTATAGTTATGCTAGTGTGGTTTGTTGGGGTTTTTTGTGTTTAAAGTTGAGGCTTTGTAGCTTTGCTTTTATTCGATCTACTCATGACCTTGTGGTCAGAGATGAGAGCGGGAGGCTGACAAACATTTAATAGCTCCTTCTGTGTTTCTTGTGTTGCCGGAATCTTGTGAAAATGGGAACAGATAGGTGGGATTAGAGGGCAGACTGCACACTGTGCCCATGTGGTTCCCATCTCATCTATTCAACGTGTTGTCATTAAGTGTCTTATCTAATTACTTCCACACAAAGTGGATGTGGCAGATCCAGAAGGCTCGTCCTCTGGGCTCCACACTGTTGATGTAATGCCTTGGTGCTAAATACTTATGTACACAGACCATGTAATGCATGGTTGCAAAAATTATTCGGCGCAAAATAATAGTTATTAATTTGTGCTAATATACGTAGAATCCAGTGCAGTAAAGGTGCACATGCAGTTCATTTTTAATCATTTGTTTTTGTCTGATTTCACTGGAGGTTAAGGAAAAGATCAAGTGACTGCAGTTAGATGAAATCTTTTGAAATGTGGCAGATGGAAAGCAGCACAGATGAAACAAGGATGCCTTTTCAAAGAAAAACACCCAGAGAGACCTTGCCTATCATTCCTGCGCTATTCATTTCAATTTCATCTTCCTTGAATGAGAGATCTCCACATAAAGGTTTAATTTTTGCTTCAATGAAAAAGCCAAAGACTCACAGAAAACAGTACTGGAATCTTCAAGCTATAAACATGGCATCGCACAGTGTAAACTGCATGTTCGGTGTCTCTTGTATGTACTTTATTGCACACTAGCTGTATTTTTCACCTAGAGTGTACTCCTTTTGTGTGTGTGATTGTGCGTGCCTGTGTCTGTGTTGTCTGTCTTTCAGTTGAGTCTTCCTTTTTGAGGGGAAAAAATGACAGCTCAGTACCCAGGGAGTTGTTACAAAGAAAGATAACATATAAAGATGTCTTCTGGTTGACATCTTCTTCTCTACGACAATATAACGTGGAGTCCCTCAGGAGGAGGGCTGTTTATCAGTCAGGGGCTTTAAAGGGAACAGGTGGACATGGGAATATGTGCAGGAGATGGATGTGAATAGATTGAAAACGGTTGAGAGACGACAAAATGGACAGGGAGAGAGACAATGATGGTAATAGGGTAAGGAGAAGAAAACACGTTGTGTTTTTTGCCCATTTGCATGCATAGCAAAGTTTTTTGTGTCGATGCACTGCACATCCTGAGCTTTAGCACAAACAGCGGTCTAATTCTACCTAAATCTTCTTTTTGAATTGTACGTTGTGATCCAAATGCTTTTTCTGGCCCATGAAAGTGGATTATCTTTGCTGCGTGACTCTCCTCCTCCGGTATTGTGGCTGTGCAGTTGTGCATTGAGCCACCAGGGAATCAATGGCTCATCTCCTGAAAGCTCTGAGTGGTTTTAAGAGTGAGTAGTTATGACCGAGTGTTAACCCCTTAGGAGCCTTCATTCAGACAAGATCCTCAAATCGAACACCAAACAAGTGGAAAACGGCACATTTTCTTATAGTCTTGACTTAAATATGAAAAAGTACAGGAGCAGGCATAATTTGTAAAATGCTTTGTCTTAATTATTCAAAACCTCCTTATGATAAATGACAGTACAAACACAGTTACTTTGCAACATGTACCATTATATGAATAATCAAATCCCTGCAGTCTGGGTGAAAATAGATGCAGCTTCAATTAATTGCATCACATGCCATGCATTGCAACGATTCTAATAAATGCATAAAGAAAAAATAATTGGAAAAATTATCTTCTTCAACTGGGTCTCACATAGTGTACGATGTAATAAAACATTTTTCTTGTAGCTTTATTAGATTTCAGTGAAGAGGTTGATATTTCCAGGGGAAAAAACACAGACCTTTGTCAGCTAAAAGCAGGCATGGTAATTGGAAAGGGGACACTGGGACATAATCACTCCATCACAATCCTGGTATGGCTTGTAAATATTCACACTTTGGTTGCACGGAATAGCGCTATCTGGAAATGGTGATGTTTTGTTTAGATGGAGAAGGCCATCTATAAATAGCAGGGTCTAACAAAACTGAACACAACATGTGTCTTAGGGCACACGTCTGCAGCAAAATGTGTTTTCACCCAGAGGAAATAAGTATTTTTCATGTCAGTCTTTGTGTATGTTGTGATTTCCTTGAAGGGGATGGCAGTTATTTCACCCCTTTGAACAGTAGTGTGAATTGTATCTGGTCTCAGCTGAATAGCTGCAGTTTCACAGAAGGTATTTTTTGGTTTTCAGGTTTTGTGGACCAAAACATGAGTATAACAGCTACAGTAGGCTGCCACTCTGGTCTTCCCATTTGTGTGCTGGATGAGAAAGCCAAGTCACTGAGGGGTTAGAAGCATGGATGTATTAAGGAGAACCGGATACCGTGATCAAAGATGGCGCCCCATCTGGTCATTCAGTTGTATGCCCACAAAAGCCTCTGCAGGCTTCAGTGTTTTGGGTTTTTTGGGCCCATAATGCATGAGCACTAGAGTCCTTCGCCAGTCGAGCATGTGCGCCGGAGACCTCCACTGGCCGAGCTGACTTCCTGTTGGCTCCCCGCACACATAAATGGAATAAAATAATTTAATTATATGGCTCTTCTAGACTTTCCAAATGTTTTTGGATTGAATGGATCAAATTCTGATCATAAAAAAGAGGGTGGTTGTGAAGCTCAAAAAATGTATTACCCGTTTTATAGCAGCTCCTTTTCCAATGATTGTGTATGAGGAAAATACTTTTTGGGGACGGCGTGGTGGTGCAGTGGTTAGCACTGTCGCCTCACAGCAAGATGGTTCAGGGTTCAAACCCGCGGGCTGGTTTGGGCCCTTCTGTGTGGAGTTAGCACTGAATGTGATAATCCGTTACAGAGCTTTTTGGGCCAGTGTGTGTCATGTGATGAGCATGCAGTTGCAATATCCCGTGCAGCCACTTGCGTTAAAATACCAGGGGCTTGGTTAATTGTAACACTTTACATGATTAACGTATAATATGTTAAGTAAACATTTCTCAAATCAATTTATTTTAACCTGCATTAACTGATTTTTTTGCCACTTGTGGGCAGTGCAACAAGTTGTGAAAACAACAAGCCTTATGAAGTTGATATGATGTTCTCTGTATCAAAATTATACTTTATTAAAACATCTTACTTTGACAACATGTTTTTCTACAATACTATGTACGTTGTTTGAATGTAGTCACTGCTTGTTGTGTTAAATGACGAGGCCTCTGTTTTTGGAGCGCGTCCGTGTGTCGGGCCTCCGTGTCGCAGCGACAGTGAGGGATGAGAGTCGTGTTTATCAGGCTGTAGAACCGGCTGTGTGATCAAATCAAAGGGCAAGCAGGATGACAGAGACTCTAATAGAGGCAACACATCACTGTCATCTTGATTATCTCTCTTCTACACTGACCCCCATCACCTCAGTAACACCACTCACTCAGTACAAAGGGACATTAGTCTATTAAAGTGTAAATAATTTCCCCACTGCGGTGCTGAATCACATACCTACAGCTAACTGAATACAGTACATGTATGTAACATCACAGGCACACACGTGTGTCCACCTACAAACTCTCACACCTCTTTCAAAGGAAAGCCTTTAAGGTTAGGGCCTGACAGCTTTGTCATCCCCTGACACGGCACAGTGATGGAGGAGAGAAAATCCCCATGTGTCTTACTAACAGTCCCCCAGAGCAAAGACATTCAGTAACTGAAATGCAGTATGGCAGGACACAGCTCCCCCCTGCTCAGAGCATTTAACATCAGTATCAGATGTGGATGTCCTCAGGGGAGTCGAGGGAGTTGTGCTGTGGGTGAAGACATTACAGAGACACAGGCTGAGGGAAAGAGAAATCCCGAATGGGGTGCGAGTACCTTGACGAACAGATACATGGTCACAATAATCTCTTGTGGATTCAATTTGGCCTTTTTTATTGTTTCTCTTTTTGCATGAAAGGCCTTTGCATCCAATTTTGCTGATACTAAAGCCGTTTTCACATATGAACTCCGGACAATGTCCACAGAATCAGGTTTGGAGATTGACACATGTAGCACATAACAGGAGACTGTCCGTGTCAGACGATACTCTCAAATATCGTATCATGTACTCAATACTCTGTTTGAGTTAGGTGAGGGGTAGTCCGTCTCTTGTCGTTCCTTGAATTTGTCAGATGATTTCGCCATCGGCCCTTACTGACAGAAGTTCCCGAATCTCCAGTTAGACATTTTTGTTGCCGTCTTTGTGTAAACGAACGGATGTTTGTTTTTTTCCGCCAGCCACATGATAGAAACGTCATCAACACGCCCACTCGCTCGCTTTGAATTCTCACACATGGGCTCTCTGGGACATTACACATTTTGTACTCAGGAGCTGGCGGGGTAAAATACATTTAATGTCCGGCCGGAATAATTCTGACATTTGCATTCTCACATACATGTAATATATAATATCAGGGTTGCATTGCATGTGTCAAAGGGGGTTCTGCATTTCTTTTTCATGGCTGGTGAATCTTACTCACATACTGTGACACAAATGACCAGGAGAAAGGGTCAAACAATGTATTTAAAGATGCAGTTGGTCAGGCACAGAGTGGAAGAGGTCGTCAAGCCAACTGATATGATTGCGCTATTGTAGGCGTACAATAGCCACTAATGAATACATGATTGTGAATAATGGTTTTATTGGAAAAAGGCTGAGGCTGCCTGCTTTAATGTAGCACTGTGATCTGTAGGAAAGTTACAAATGTGGCTTCCTTTGATAGCACCAAGTCTGTCTAACACCTTTACTTTCCAAAAGTTGTTCAATTATATGTCACGGAGAAACATTTTGCTCCATTAATATGAGGCAGTCCAGTGGGATGAGTAATGTCTACACATCCACGGTGATATTTTCAAGTCTCGGAAATGTCAAACACATATGCGGTTGTCGTGCCATCGATCACTCTCAGTTGGATACAGGTGCTTTTACAAGGTCAAGTGTTGTGAGAGGATGAGCAGAGAAGCAAAACATTTTCCTCCTCATTCTTATTTAAAGGGGACATATTATGCAAATGTCTGAAACACTACGTTTTAGCACCTGTCTCTTTAAGCCCGCCTCCTGAAAAAGCCCAGTTTGCTCTGATCGGCTTGCGAGAAAAATATGGCACAAGGTAGTTCTCAAACCCTGGGTGCAGATACTCAGATACTCAGATGGGGGGGCAGTATATTCTAATGAGCCTGCATGTGACATAGGACGGCAGCCCAGTCCCAAATGTTGGCAATGTACATTTCTGCATACCATGGATATGTTACATTTGCACATTTCATATGTATCATAACATTTCAGATCACATGTATATGAGCTGAGTCTGTCATCTGATCAGATCATCAACAGATATTTTAAGCCAAAATGTTTCCTTTTCCTGAACCTAACCACACGTTAACCACAGCCTTGTCACAACATAAAATTAAAAATGAGATGTAAAGAAATGTAAACTTTCAACATACGTGAAACGTACAAAACATACGTGGTCTGCAGAAATCTACAATGCCAACATTTCTTCTTGCCATTGAGTTGAGGAAGGGGAGCCAAATCTGAATAGCTTGTTGAATCACATGTTTTACGGAGCCCACAAAAACTGACTGGGTTGTTTGTGGGTTGGTAGGCACTCGAGATACTGAGATACTCGAGATACTCAAATGTCTGTACACAAGCACTGAGAAAGTGTGCAAGTGTGTAGTAGAGCTTTCTTTTTCTTTTTACAACCCCATTAATCAATTAATTGACCCCTCAGATTTATCTTGTGACCCTTTGGAGGGACCTGACCCCTAGATTGAGAATCACTGGACTATTCTACCTAACTGTATATAAAGTAGTTAAAAGTAGCTCCATTATCTAATAATATAATATATAATAATATATCTGTCACAGGGGACATTTTACTGCAGAACGAGTACTTTTACTTTTGATACTTTGAGTGCATTTTGCTGCTAACACTTCTGTACTTTTACTTAAGTAGTATTTTGAATGCATTTACTTTTAACATCATTGTATTTTTACTTTTACTTAAGGATCTGAATATTTCTATTTCTAATATACATATATATATATATATATATATAGTTGCATACGTACTTTGTGTAGACTTACTAAATGAAGAAATTCGTCTCATTCTCACTGTTATTTCCCCCCTTTCTTTTAGTGTATAACTAAGCTGAGCTATAGCTGAATAGCTGTACCAAAATGAATTAATTCTGCCCTCCATCCCATATTTTTTTGTGGAGATAATAGAATTTTGAGGAGGAAAAAATAGCATGTTAGGAATGAGTGCGGCTCAGCCATATAATCATCAGGATATTCTATTATTCGCATCTGATGGCAAAGTCTATTTTCAGCCTGCAACAGAAATGTGTGGAGAGGAAATGACTTTAACAGCACTGCAGCGTTCCTTTGAGTCATATGGAACCGGCTCCATTTCTTCTTCTCACATGCTTCTCCTTTTCCTCTCAGACAATCAGCTATTGATCCCTTTTCCCCTCACTGTCCCTCCTTTTATCTTGTCTCTATTTCCTCACCTTCACACCCTTTAGCTCAAATAATTTCTCCTGCTGGCCCAGAGATGACAGAAATTAATTTGGATGTGTGACCCTGGCAATGGACCACCACAATTTTGGGTCTACAGTCGTTTAAACAATTTCTGGTGACAGTTATTGAGTTACGTTCATTGCATTATGTGCCCCACACTTCACAGATGTCCCACATCTTATCTGATTTTCTCTAAGTCTGGTAACAAATTCAATCTTGTCTCGGCCATAAGTGCTGTTCACAATTGATTTCCAGTGTAATCCTTGAAAATAACCAATTTATTCAGCGAGCGGGATGTCAATCAAGATAAATAACAAGGTTTGAAGATTTCAAATTAAACACCCATCAATATTTTTTTAATTTATGGAGGGTGTGTTGTAAGTTTCCAGGTTTTTTTTTCATCGATTGCTAACATGCATTGTCCAAACTGAAGTCACATTGTCAAAACTCTTCACAGTCAGAAGTCTCTGTGGACCAAACTGTGAATCATTTTTCATTGCTTTCCACACAAAATGCATTCAATCACCACATTTTCCCAAATCCATGGACTATTTTCTCATTCACTCTCCACCACCTGCAAAACACTTTATATCTGCAGCACATTTTTCAAATGCTAACACACTGTTTTCACACATTCAAAAGCAGAATGATGGCACATTTTGTGCATTTCTGCAGTAAACATATAGAAATATAGAAAGCCTTAGCAGAATATTTACAATACAATCAAATAAATAACAATCATTCCAAACACAGCTGATTTTAATTCCAGCTAAAAAGTCTACCCAGGTGTATTGTTTTTGTCTCGTTAACAAACAGACAGAAGGGGACGGCTTTGGAATGATTTTTTTTTTTTTTTTTTTGTAATACTGCAGCCTTGGTTTCCAATTTGCTACATTTCTGATTCATTCTTGTTATTGAAAAGGTGTTATTCTTAATCTATAATAAAATAGTGATTTATGTGAAGAAGCATTCAAACTTCAAAGATCAGAGTTCATCATTGAGGTATTGCTCCCTGTTGTCAGTGGTTTTTAGGTCAGTGTGTTATGTATGGAGTGTCAGTGTTTGCTTTCTGAGTGAGAATTGTTGAAGTGTTTTGGTGGAAAGTGTTTATTTTGAGAAAGTGTTTTGGTGGTTTGAGTGAGTTTTGGAGGTGAGATTAACTGCTTGACTCAGATGCATGTTGGTAATGCAGACTGTATGAAGAGTTTAGAAAAAGTTATTTCAGTATTGACCTATGTTTGTTAGCAATTGGGAAAAAAATACGGCCTGGTCAGCAGAGAGGGGCGATAAACTGTTTTGAGTCACAGGGTTGAGGGGTTTCAGGGGTCTTATGGATGTTATATTGATATTTATATTAGTTTTCTAAATATGAAGCTCTCTCACAGTGACAAAAAAGTGACACATAATCAGGGCTGGAGGAGTTTTTAAAAGGGAACTTTACATAGTGAGTCTGTTATTGGAGTGCAAAGTTAAATCAGTGAAATACCCTTTTAAGTGTAATGTAGTCGGGGTGTCTGGGGTCTCAACATTTGGCATATACAAAATTCAAATCCAATGTGCAGAGACAACACATCAAAAAAGTGTGTAATCGTTGCAGTCATATGAAAGAGGATACCGAAGCCACAAAAAGGACCTTCTACTTCCAAGACATGTCACTATGTGTCCAGCTCACTGGTGTCTGTCTTCTCGTTTATTCCCATCTTTTTCTCTTTGTGTGTGTGTGTGTGTGTGCGTGTGTGCGTCGTGCGTGCGTGCGCGTGTGTTCCATGCTGTGCTTTGGCAGACTACATGTTGCAGCTAAATATAATTGTCACTCACTCTTCGTCACAGCGCTTAAAAATATGAAGTTCACACGCAGTTAAAAAAAAGTGACACATTATTCAACTGATAATGGAATGTGAGTACTTTGAGCTGCAAGAATAAACTGTTTCTTCACTTTCTGAAACTGCAAGTGTGTTGGCAATAATCATGTTGGATATTGAGGATACACACTAAATGACAAAAAAGATTGTATCAGTGTTTTTTGATCTGGCTAAAACAGTGTCGTCCAAAACAACAACTATTCGTATGGCTGTTTCTTCGTTTTCCACCTCTTATAGTTGAGGTTGGGGCAGGTTTAGCCACAAAATAAGAAAAAAGTACGACCCACATTTTTAGAATAACTCCATATTTTAAATCATCAATCTATCTTTAATTAGTTTGTGCAACATTAGATATCAGGTGTGCATTTGTCATTGTGGCCCTCTTGGTACATCTGGAGAGGCCAGGGATGCATGAATACATTTGCTTTCTCATAAAAATTTTAGCAAAACCCTTTCTTTTTTGAGAATTTTGAAACCTGAGTTGTTTACATTCACATTTGTTGCCACATTTCCACCACCTGTCGATCAGCAGAATGATTTGAAATCCTAAAAGAACACCGCTCCGCTACCAGAGGTGAAAAACTCCACAGGGTACCTCTGAGGTTACACATAAACAGTCCAAACAACTGGTGCTGTTGTTTTTCTTTGGAGGACAGTCTCTGATGTGTAAGCTTAGTGATTCACTTTCCGACCATGCTCCTCAGGAAGTGTAGCTGACTTCTGTCCTCAGGTTTTCTTGCACCTTGGGAGTTTTCATCACTTAATCATTGTTGCTCATTGTTTGTACTGATGATTCAACCAGAGCAGCTTGATGTCCATCCAAGCCCTACTCCAAAACATTGTCTTCACAGAAAATGAACAGATATTTAACTTCTGGGACCCTAAAACACCCAAAATACCTCCTCCCACCTCACTACACAGAAGGGCCCTTATCATGGCCGGCACAGTACGCAGCGCAGGTCAGTGCGTAGTTACAGATCGCACAGTGCGGTAGTAGAGCAGTGTTCTCTATTTTAGTACTTTACCTTCAATTTTTGCAGGAAAATTACAGCGGGTCAGACTTTATTGTGTACTCAGATGTGGCTACAGCCTTGATAGAATGAATCATATAGCACCTGTGAGTCACACCTCACAAGTGATGCAGTGCGCTGTACATTTATAATCATACTTATATGGATATCTTCATGCTGTATGCTTTGTGAGCAGGTAAAGGAGTTGTTAGACTGAAAATAGTCTGACTTACTATGTGAACCATGGCCGGAGACAGTCAACAACAGCAACAGCCAACCTGCATTGAAAATGAAAATGACAAGTTTTGAAGATTTGTGCAATAAGGCAGGCCGGCTCTGTTCTTTCAGTGAATGATTGTAAAGATCTACAAAGATTAATGTTCACAACATTTTTGTGGAGGTGTTCCACCGAAACGGGTTTCCTTCCGACCTTATTTTGCAGAGGCACTGTCGGGGCATGGCGCCTCCCAGGACGATTGTGATTGGTTTAAGGAAATACAAACAGTCCAGGGAGTTTTTTTCACTCTCAATCCAGACTTTCCCCCAGCGAGGACACAGCGCTGTGGGGATAGGTCTGGCTATGTGAGACTAAAGACTGAAAACAATACTCCTTGCTTACTAGAAATTATATGAAATGGGGAGAAAATGAAGGAGAAAATGTTTGTTTTTAGTTGTGTTTTTTTTTATAAATCGTGTTGTGATTTCCTTCAAATATAACCTGATCTCCCATCAGCAAACTATGTCAAGTCCTCCCAGATAAATCTCCATTTCGTTTTCATCTCCTCAAAACAGACATGCATAAATACTCCTGTTATTCTAATCGGAGGCTGTGTGCCGCCGTACGATTGGCCGATAGCTGATGACTCACGTCAACAGGCTGGTGTGGGGCTGGCAAGGAAGAGGGTGGGTGGACGGATGGGTGGGTGGGTAGGTGGTGGTGGTGAAAAAGGGTTGAGCAGGAGGCTGGAGTAAAGCTCTCTCCCACTGCTTGTACGCTTGTGTGTTGTTGTTCGGAGCATGCTGGTTCTCACACGCTAACACGCAACATAAATACTTGCAAACTTAATCTATATACACTTTCTCACTGTTGTTTTGCCTTCCCCCAGCCATGGCTGCCTGTAGCCAGACTTGAGGAGAGACACAGAGCCTGGAGGAGAGAGAGAGAGGAGAGAGAGGAGAGAGAGAGAGAGGGGAGAGAGAGACTTGTGCTGATCACAGAGGCTGCAGCCCCCAGCCTTCCCTCTGTTGCTGCTACAGTACGTGTGAAAGGCGGAGAGGGAGAGGCAGCGGAGGCAGAGCTGGTGTTTGTTTCTGAGACTCGGAGGGAAGAGGAGAGCAGAGCAGAGACAGTCAGTCCTCTGGTATGTGTCCAGTGTGAGCGTCCAGTCCCTGCGCAACCTCTACCTCGAATACCAGGACTCTGACGACCAGCCACACAAACAGGTGAGTCTCAAACAGCCTCATGATGAACTCAGTCTTGCACGGTGCCAATTTTGAATGTGTTGTCATTAAAATAACAAGAATGTATTGATTTAACAAACATGGATTGCTGAAAGTTCTAAGAAATGAGGTGCATCCATCATTAGTGGTGCGTGCGTAGGGATGTGAGTGGGGGTGTTTTTTTTGTTTTTTTTTACACGTATGTTTTGCATGTGTGTTAGCTTGTGTGAAGGCTTGTTTATGACTGACAGGTGATAACGACCACATGGACTCTGGGGGGTAAAAAGCCTCTGATGGGAGTGAATCCGTCTGATTTCATCCCCGTATCCCCGGCATGTGTAAATCCATGTGTGCCTGAAAGAGAAAGTGGGTGGAGTGGGAACAGCTCTGTTATCTCAGTCTTGTTTGGAAACAGGGGAGAAAAAAAAAAAAGAACATGATGAAGACAGTGCCATCTCAGATGCTGCGCTTTAGAAGGACTACAGTATTTGATGGAATGCAGACTGTGCATACATTTGTGTTTGTGGCTTGTGTGGACACAGTCATTTGTCGACAACTGTCGGGGAAATCTGCAGCTGATTTACACAGTTTTTCTTGAGCTTAGTGTGAGCCTTTTGTTTCAACTGCGCAAGAGAACTACTGCATCCAGCCCTAATTGTTGTAGCACTGACAGGATGCGATCACTCTAGTGTGAGATTGTAACAATATTCCCAGATCAAAGTCTAAGCCGTTACATAATAAGGTTTTCAACATTGTGGAGTGATTTCAAAAACAGAGCTGACATCGATACATCTAATGGGCAAGATTATGCAAGGCTCTTTTCCTCTGTAATACTATGTGCAGAGGACAATGTGTACCGTGTCCGCGTGTGACACTGTTGCATCCTGGAAATGTAATTGGTGTGTGTAATGGCAGCTCAGGAGTGTTTACCGCAGGGAATCAACAGGTCGGTCCAGAATCATTTCCTCCAGCGCACCACTTGTTGAATCAACTTCAGCTCTTTTTTGAAGTTCGTGAAGTAATCTGCCGTGACTTACTCGGAGCCTGTGCGATTTGCGTACAGAGAGGACAGAGACACACGAGGCTTTGAATAGGACCATATGGGCGAGTGAGATTTCACAGACAGACATTGTCAGTGTCGAGATGGTTTTAAACCCCTGAGCCATGACCGTGATCTGGGCTGCCATTGGGAGTGAAAATTCCTCCCTCCGTGTTTGTCCCCGTCTCACTGTGGATGCTGCTGTTGTTTGCCTCCGACTGTCAATCTGTCACTGAGTGTGATGTTGAGGAATCAGCGGCGGCTCCCCATTGACCCTGCCACATCCCTTTATCGCCAATCCCTCAATATATCTGTCCCCCCCCATCCATCCATCCATCCATCCATTCCTTCATGTTTCTCCCACCGGGTTTCAAATGTTTGTCTCTTCACTTTCATCGAGCACCTCCCTCCCTCCCTCTCTCCCTCTCT
>JAOVVB010069867.1:0-28573 GCA_028570985.1 Heterobranchus longifilis | reverse complement strand
CAATTGTAGCTTTCTATGTGCTGTCACTCCTTTTTTTTTTTTTTATCCCTACATCGTTACAATTTATCCATGTTTTCTTTTGCATTTTACACATCGAGCCAGTATAAAAGAAGGTACTTCACAGAATATCATGACGTCATATATCATTGTAAAGCTTAGACTATAAACTATCCACCAGTCACATTTTCATGACACTGCGGACAACAGAATTTGACCTGATATTTTGAAAACTTTTCACTGTTTACTAACCCTGTGTGTGTGTGTGTGTGTGTGTGTGTGGGATTTACTTTGAGAGGAGTGCGGCGTGTGGGAGTTGGGGGACGGCGAGGAGGCCACCGGGGAGGGAGGGCAGAAGGACTGCAGGCCGGGGTGGGTGGTGGCGTTAGAGCGGGACAGTGAGGAGGGGGAGGAAGAAGGTGTGTTGCTCACGCTGCCATTGCTGCTGATGCCGCTGGTTTTGGCACTGCTCTTGGCCAGTCCTCCCATAGCTCCCAGCATCCCCGCCGGGCTAACAAAGCCCTTCTGATGGGGCGGCAGCAGAGGGGAAGCCGTGGGAGGAGGCCGCTGCTTTGGAGGCGATGGGGACGGGTGCGGATGCATCTTGCCACTCGCACTCATCACCAAGCTTGGCCTGTGATTGGGTGATGCCATGGTAACAAGTCTCTGAGTCTGGGTTTGGCCCATGGTGCCAGATCCTTTGATCAGGCTGTAGTGACCATCTGCAGTCCTGGAGGCCAGTGACAGGCCTGCTGCCTGCACACGAGCCAAGGAGGAAACGGTGGGAGACGAGGCAGAGGAGGTAGAAGAGGAGGTTGGTAGCGTTGTCTTTGTTGTTGACAAGTTCCCAGAAGACGCAGCTGCCGGCGGAGCGGCCTCCACCTTCGACAGGGAATGTTGCTGCGTTGTGGATGCGATCGAGGCAGAGAGCTGAGAGGGGTAGTGAGGGGTGACGGGGGGAGGGGAGGAGGTTGGCATTTGCAAGGGCGGGGGCGACAAGGGACTGTCTGAGGGTCCCAGGCCCTTGGATGCATTGCTGAGGAGGGCCAGAGCGTGGGAGATGGAGTCCAGAGAGGGAGCAGTCAGATCCTCATCCAGTGAGTCCGACAGACAGATGGGCTCCGGGGGCGAGGAGGAGGAGGGGTGCAGGCGGTTGGAGGTCAGAGCGGATGCGGAGGTGGGCAGAGACGGGGTGGAGGTCATGGTGAGAGGCGGTTTGTGGATCCAAAGACCGTCCTAAAGAACAGAAGACACACGATCAGTGTCAGTACCTCAGAGGCAGAGAGGACCAGGCCCGTTCCCCAGTTAGCACAAACTCAAAACAGACATTATACAAGACTCAAAATGGAAAAAATTAGTTTTTGTTTTTTGTTTACTGCTTGTTTAATGTTGCAAATGTTTTGCCAATAAAGATTTAAGTGGGAGGAAAAATGTCTTGCTGCCTTCCTTTTATAGGTAGGCTTTTAATGTGGAAAAAGCATCAGAACTGTGCCCTTTTCTTTGGATTTTTGGTGTACTCTCTGAGGATCTTACCCTAACAAAAGCATAATTAAGCAGCATGTCCTAATCAGCCCTTCTGGCAAGGTGTCTCATTCCTTTGAATTGAAAGAGTGACCACCACCCCCCCCGCCCGTCCTTTGGCAGGTGGATTTGTGAGGTCATGCATTTTCTCAAAATAGAAAAGATGAGATACATACTGCTGGGATCCACTGTGAAACTTGATGTAGTTTCTTATGTGGAACATCTACGCCTCTTACCTCTTGAAAATGGGTATTGCTTTGTACATGCAAACTACTCTGTGAACTGTTGTTGTTGTTGTTGTTGTTTTATTCATTTCATTTTTTTCCCAATTCATTGCGTCATCCCTGTTGTATATGTACACTACATGAAAATTCAATACAAACACAGTGACTCAAGAAAAAAAAGCATCAGGCAGTGTTGACGTTTGTTGATGGTATCTTAACATTGATCAGGAGTGTGACAAAGAACAAACTACTTATGAAAGTAAACATTATTTCTGTTAAACAAGTGAAACTCAGAGCTGCAGAGTGGTGAATATAACAGGCAACTAAATTTATCATGTGAGCTGTGGTAGTTTTTTTTTGTTACTGTTGGCTTAGCCACTGGCTACTGTTTGAATACCAGCTTTTATACAAGAGTTACAAGAGATTAAAACAACCATCCAGCATGGAAATAATAAAATACCACTCTTGATTCTTTTACAAGTCATATAAAATTAAATGTATACTGAATAGCAATTCTGTCTTCAGAACTGAGCAAATATGATACTACCAGCCAAGACACATTGTGAGGCAGTGAGTACCGTATATTAATATTATACCGTGCACGATCGGAGCCGTCACTCACCTTGGCTTTGGCCCTGGGCCCAGGCACCATTCTCCTCTTGACTCTGTATGGAAAAATGCAGGCAAATATTTCAGCCTTTTATATTTACATTTTGCATTCAAGCCCAGTCTCAGAGTGGTTAGTGTTATTGAGGGAACATGAACTGTGTGAGATAAAGTAAAAATACTTACAGACTTCCAGTGAGGTGACTGTGAACAGAGAGACTCTCCTTGAGCAGAATCCTGAGCAGAGGAAACACACGGCGTTCACACCAGAGGACAAGAATGGCTGTATTAATGTCGGGTTACATTTCTCAAGTGAATTTATGTGCACAAGTTAAAAGAACAGTGCTGTCATGGATGTAATAGAAACAAAGATTTTTCAATTACAACTAACTGACAACGAACAGCTACTGATTTGAGATACCAAGAAAGGGAAAAACACAGGACGCCTGTGAAAAAAAATGTGCGTGATTTGGCTGTTCATGAGCAGCAGAAACATATGCAGTGATACTAGTTTACCCATACATTATAATACAGTATGTGTGTTTTAAATATTGTTAAAGTAATATTTGTTTACTGTTGCCACGGGAGCAGCTATGTCCATTTTGACGTGACACTGAGAATGGGTTTTTAAAATGTGTCTGACCTCCAAACTTCAGACTATAGGCTATTTTATTTTTCCAAGTAGAGTTTCTACAATATAAATTGCCACCACCACACACGATAACGACCAGCTACATGCCTCCAGCCTGCAGAGAAGTTGGGAGTGTGAAGATTGACTAGAAAACAATTATGTCTATGCAAATATGGCTTTCACTTTGTGACTTTGTGCTGCATGGCTTACGTGTTTAGTGTGTGATATTAGCATTTTACCAACCTTTAAACTAGGGCTGCCCAAAGATATTCAAATTAATATGATAGAAAACAGAGAAAAGCAGGAAATCTCCATAAGTTAAAGGCCGAATACAGCATTTTCTGCAATTTTTGCATGAAAAATTACTTTAACAATTAATAGATTATCAAAATAGTTGGCAATTATTTTTAGTTGACAAAATCGACTAATCACTAATCGTTGCAGCTCTACTTTAAACTATTTCTATTAATATCTCAACCAATATTGGTTGTTAACATTTTACTTTATCTATTTAATATTTTTCTGTATGGTTAATGTGTGCAAAATGTGGCAGTATAACAGTATTCCTCATTTATGATTGGTTGCTCTGTACTGATTTGCATGAACTGTGGTCATTGTGCTGTCACAACAATGTTTTGCATGATTGATTTGTGCACCGTCTTGTGTATGCAGACTGTGCTGCTTATTTCTTATTCACTTATTTCAACATTCGTTGGTTTTAGAATATCTTGCAGTTGAAAATTAGCGAGCTGGTACATTTACAGAAATTTTGATTTGTGTGTGTGTGTGTGTGTGTGTGTGTGTGTGTGTGTGTGTGTGTGTGTGTGTGTGCATGCGTGCGTGCGTGCGTGCGTGGTCCTTACAAATACAGAAATGAATACATTCATGCACAAAAAATGGCAGGCTGCTATTTACAACAAACGTTCAATGGGAAATGCATACATTCACTAGCAGAATACACTTATGCTTCTCTGAAAATATAGAAACAGCTAGGTCTGTCTCTGGGCATCTCTCGCTCACAGACTCACATACACGCCTTTATTGTTTCTAACTTAATTCTAGTTTTAAGGTTAACTCCGTTGTTCTCACCCTGGGGAATTTTCAGTAATTGCCTTATCACCATGAAGGAATTTGTTCACCAGCTGTTATATATAAGGCTGCATAAGCACAAGAACACACACACGCACACAGAAAAACAAAGACGCACACACAGACCTGGCCTGCATCCAGCCCTTGGGCCATAGTGGTTTGACCTCATTCTCTAAGAAGGCCTTGAGGTAGTCCTCCACAGACAGAGAGCACTGGTTCTCCATCTCATAGCAGCTCAGCTTCACTCGCACCAAGCTGCACAGCAGGTTCCTGCACAAACACAAATGTTCAATTCAACACAAATCATTCACTATTAAAATCTAAATTAGGCTGCAGGTGTTGAGCACATAATGACAAAAGAGACGGTTATTCTTCGGGGAGTCAGGGGTAATTATGACCTCGTAAAAACCCATTCCTGAAAATGTGGAAGCTGTTATAAAAATGAATGATGATTTGAAAGCAGCTGTGCTTCAGTCTCAAGGTTTTTGTAATTTAATTAGGACACTATTTCTTTCAGGGTTTCCACATTCGTGCAGGCATTAAATTCAGGGCTTTCCTCAGTCACTTTAAGAGAAGTCTGTTTACAGGTCTTGGGGAGTACTACTGCATATGTGAAAACGTTATATAAAGATTTTTGTGGCTCCAGAGGGAGCTGCGTAAAGTCTTACAAATTAGCCTGATTTGTCATGTGACTCAGCGACAGTTGGATCTGAAGACTACAAGTTTGCATGGATATGCTTCCTAGTCATACTATTACCAGTAACAGTAGGTCCCTTATTCTATTGTTTTGTGGGTTTTTTTTGTTTTTGTTACTTAGGCCACTGATGTTACATGTATGGTAAGCATCAAGAAACGTCTCATAATGTGAAATAATGTACCGTCATGCACCAAAGAGAAAAGCAATAAGAAAAACATAACACACTCAAGTCTCTGACCAAACTGTCGGTTGACTTGCATTGTGGGTAATGTAGGAAGAATGAGTGGAATAATACCTCTAAAATATCTCTAAAAACGGTCCATTGTGAGTCTGACCATGTTAGATAGGCGTGCAATGTCTGTGGAGTACTCTTTTAAAAAAGGTGTTGTTTGGTGAAATTCCAGGACTATATTGCATATATTTTAAGTCCTGGATCATTACCTGAGTTTGTCATCCCAGACACACTTCTTCCGCGGGCCCATCACCCGTTTCCCAGGCTTTTCCTCATCTTCCTCCTCTGAGCCGTTCTTATCACCCTCTTCTGACTGCTGCCTGCAGGACATACACAAACACACAGTCCGTAATATGTAAATGTACACACACACACACACACACACATTCACAAATAGGTTGAATAAACGTATTGTATAATCTCAACAATGATTTCCACATTCTTTTAGGTTTATGATCCGAGTGTCCAGTTACAGGAAGAAAGTATGTAGATGCCTGGCTGTCTAAAAATATGTAATTAAAAAAGAAATGTGATGCTGTCCTCAAAAGCATAGCTATTCTGTAGAACTAAACATGATGTGTGTGTTTTGGTTGCTTGGTAAAAATGGTGAACAGCCATAAAAGTCAGATCTGATGAAAGGCAGGGGCAGAAGACAGAGAGAAGGTTTAGTTTGAGTTCACCTGCTTAGTTTCTTACTTGCCTGTCTTCTGAAACAAAAAAAATATGTACTTACTTTGCAACCTTGGCCATGCAATCCATGTTATATCTGGCTATCTGCTCTGGCATCACACTACACACCGCCAGCTTCAGCTTCAACAGCGGCGTCCGTAGGCGATCATCCTGAGAGAGAGAAAGAGAGAGGGAGGGAGGGAGAGAGAAAGAAAGGGTGGTTGTATTCAGGACAGAAGAAGACCAAGACAGAGGGAACAACAGGGATGAAAAGTAGGGAAAACAAAAAAAAGTTGGAGGGAGAAATTTGAAGTCAGAGTGAGGAAAGTGGATGTAGAGCAACAGTGGGAGAGAAGAAAAAGAAAGAAAAGAAAAAGGAGGAGAAAGAAAAAGCAGAAGAATGAGGGAGACCGTGGGGGAGTATGTTGATGTATTTTGTCAACAATACAACTTTAATGGTCCATGACAAAAGACATTTGTGGCCGTCCTCGTTGCACTAGTCTGCCTACACTGAGATCCCTGCACATTAACAACTGAAGCAGTGAAGATGGCGGGGGATTAAAAGCTATAATAATATGAAAAGGCACACATAATGTGGAGAAACAAAGCAGCTCAAATGCTCAGAAATATTGCTGCAAATCAGAAAACAGAGTTTGGAGGAAATACTTGGAATGATATTTTGTTGCTTCCCTGATTTGTTTGTGCGAAAAAAAAATATCAAAAACATTTTGCAGTCACAGATGAGCATGTGTGTGTGGCCAAATAAGCCACAAGGGACCCTAAAAATCACTGGTATGACACAATAAAAATAAAAATACAAACAGGAAGTAGTTAGATGAATTGAAAAGGTACAGATCTCATAAAATCTCAAAGTCAGTTTACTGCAAAGATGTAAAGGAGATTTTGAGAGACACTTGCAGCTAAAATGTGAAGATTCATTGTTTCTGTAGTCTTAGATCATTTTTGCAAATTTGCCTGAAACTTAATATGGACATGCATTTTTCCCAGCACAGCTACACTTCTAATTAATCTATTAATCTTGTTGAATATACTCTGTAAATCAGTTTGGAGACTGCAGTTATGATGGTTTATTTCCCATTCTTTTTATGTCAAGCAATGTCAATTTTGTTTTCCAGGACTCAAGACTCTTTAATACAATTTTCAAAAATGATAGCTGTGCGCTTCTATGTGTTCAACAGAGTTCAACTATGTATCAATAACAAGGTTCTAGTCTGCGCTTTCTACATGAGGCTTTGTTATTAGTAGACCATACGTTGCTGTAAACATTTCTAAAGTTATGGAGTACTGACGTCGGAATTAGGCCAGCATTTTCATAACTTTCTAAAAACAACAATCCCATTGCACACCCAGTTCACACAGCGATGGTCCAGGTGTGCAGAGGTGTGATGATGTTGGTCTCTCATTCTCCTTTTTCATTCTTCACACAACTGTTTTTGTAATTTTTCATGTGTACAACCAAGTGAAACACTATGGCCTAGTCCACATGTACACAGGAAGTATTTTTGAAAACAGGGTTTTTCCTCCATCATTCTCCATCATTGTAAGAAAATCCCATACACACAAGCACTGCTTTAAAAAAAAATTTCCGTCCATATATAAATGCAAAAACATAATTAAAGCGATGTCAAGAGCATGCCAAACCAACAGGCGGTGATATCACCCAAACCCTAAAGCCATGTTGGCCAATCAGAACATGCGTAGAAGACGTGTAGACAGTCCCTGTCGTGGAGTTTCTGGAAGGAGTTTTACAAAAGGTCCGGTCTCAGTGACCTAAAACGCAGTTTGTATGTGGACGAAAGGCCAAAACGCATGGAAAAAACTATGTTTTAAAAAATACCTGTGTACGTGTGGACTAGGCCTAAGAATGCCTTGGAGAAGAGACTGTCCAAAAGTGTGCACCATTATCCCCTTTTGCACAACTTCATACAAACTAGTTCTTTGAAGCATCCTAAATCCAGAAATTCAGTTATTGTTGTGATTACAATTTCAGATGGTCAATGAGTGTTTTCAACTGAGAACAGGATTCACAGAAAATATTTTTGTGATTAGGTTTGATATTGTACAGAAGTTTCAGCCCTTCCTGAATCTGTCTTTTAATGACCACGGAGCAATCAAAAAGGGCTGCAGTGAGAAAAACGTTTTCGAATCAGATTCTAGATCAATTTAAACTGAGGGGATTTCTCACTTCTCAGGTGAGCCTCACTCACCTGGATGTTGAGACTGAGCTTCTTCAGGCGTTTGAGGAGGGCTTCTTTGTTGCACGGCACAAATGCCTCCATGTGTGAGTAGATGCCTGAGCGCACCTCAGGAGGCTGCTCCTGGACCTGCAGCTCAATGCTGAGAGGAGGAAGAGGAGGGAGGAAAAATCACGATCGTGAGATACAGAAGGGGTCGAAAAGTCACGAAGATGGAGTTATTGCAGTGGAGGTAGAAAAATATGGTGGGATGCAGAGAGACAGAATAAAAGAGAGACAGGAAATTTAAGTAATGGATGGGGAGGAATAAAGGGTAGTTGCACAGAATGAGGCAAGGGTAAAGATAAAGTTGATGAAACAAGAGAGAGGAATGGAAATGAGAAGCATGTCATTAACACAGACAATGAGAGACGGAGAGAAAACAAAACACTTAAAGACAGCAGGAGAGGTGGCAAGGGAAATCTGCTGAAAATGAGTGAGAAACATTGAAAGGGAGGAGGTGGAGAGTGAGCTGCGATTTGGCTGACTGTGATTTAAAAGCTGTCCTACTCACTCCAAGAGAATGTTATTCATGTCCAAGGTGAAAAATTTCTTCCTGCCCTCTTGATCAAACTGCCGTGAGGCCTGTGGGAGAAAAGGTTGAGTCAGCATACCAGCACTGATCCATATAGTACAAATACACATACATATATATATCTGTGATGCTGTGCCTTTGAGGACTTTGAACAGACAGAAACATTTCCTCCTCGACTAACTTTTAAGGATGGTTTTGTTTTCCCTAATTGATTTCGTTTGTTTGCCTGTTCATTTTGGCCGGTGTGAAAGCTGTCAATCAAACTCTGGTACAGGCTAAACAGGGGGTAATTTTAACATGAATTAAAAAAGATAAACTATTGTTAAATCCTCCTGATGATCGCAGGAACCATCGAGGATCTACTGGTCTGTGTAAGCGCTAGGTCATGTAAGCGTGGTATAACACCATCAGCAAGTGAGAGCACAAAATTACCCGATCAATCAGAAAGTGTGAACAACAGCATGTGTTGTGCTTGTGTCCTGCTCTGTATTCTGTCAGCTCCTCAATAAAAAAGTGAGAGAAACATAGCAACCACACAGTAACAATCCTCCCGTGATATTCAGGTAGAAAATGCTTATTTTCCTTTGTTTTCTACCTGTCAATTCATCACATATATGGTGCAGTCATAATAACGCTCATAATCAACCATTTCTTTGCGAGCTTGTGTGACTACCAGATAAGAAAATTAACACATAAGAGGCTGCATGATCTGCTGTCTGTTACAGGAATTTGGGGAATCATGGGTCCACATAGAGCTCTCCTGTTTTTGTTTGCAGCTCTTGGTTTGTTTGTAAAAAAAAAAAAAAAGTAAATCTAAATGTCAAATGGACAAGGACTAAAAGGCCACAATAAACATTTTTTTCCTTGGCCAAATGAGTCAAACTACACTACAAGTGACACTTCCTTTAATGAATTCCAGAAAATACTCCTTATGAATGTTCTCCCACGCTTTCCCCATATCTTTGCTACCTTTGCAAGCAACAAAAAAAATCAATTTCTTTCTTTATTTCTCTGCCTCCCTCCTCCTCACTCTTCTCTTCTTCGCCTCTCTATACTTCACTTGAATAATCCCTTTCCATTGCCTCTCTCTACATTTTTACCAACATCTAGAAAAACATTTCTCTGCTATGGATAGACTCTGTGGCTGCGAGATATAAAAGTAACAAGAAAATAAGAACTTCTACAAAAGGCAATGGTGCCAACCCTGCTGTTTTAGTTACATAAAAAGCTTCAGGGTCCAGCCTGGAGCCATGTTTCTCCAACGCTTTAGAAGAGACTTTTCTCGTTGGACTAAACAATAAACATTTTGTGCCACATCCTGAGTTGTGCCCAGCATTTGTGTTCAACTTCAGTAAAAAGGCTTCACAGGTAATTGCAGCCGCCCACAGACAGACGGGCTACAGCTGACTCACCGCCCGCAGGTCCTCGATGCGTTTAATAAGAGGAGCTGGCAGTCCGTCAGGCAGCGGAGGCGGAGAAAACAGTCCGCTGGAAGACCCCAGGCCTCGCCCTTGGCCGCCTCCTCCTGCTGCTGCTTTAGGACCCGGAACGCCGACTCCCAGAATGCCGTTCTCCCTGGCCGCCACCATGGCATGCTGCTGGTCAGTGTCCAACAAGCTGAAGTCCAGGTCGCCTAGGAGATCCTGCAGCTCCTTCTCATTGGCCGAGCCCAGTAGTGACATCACAGCGGGGTCCGAGGTGAGGTCTGCCAGTGAGAGGTCGTTGCTGGCCGTGTTGCCCTGCGGGTGGGCAGAGTTAGCGACTAACAGGTGGTTCGTTGAGTTGGCAGAGTGGGGCTTGTTCGCCACACCTCCTGCCAGGCTGGGCTGAGCCATGTTCGGGTTTCTTTTCCTCATTTCCTCCTTCTCCCGGGTGAAGCGGCGGAGCATGGCCGCCAGGTACAGCGAGTCCTTCATCAGCTTCTTCCTCTTCTTCTTCTCCGGCCGGTGGAGGTTGAGGGCCGTCACTCTGTCAGAGGAAAGCACAGCAACGCTTTGTTTTAGCAAAATGCTTTTTGAATGAAAGGCGATACAGTAACTCAGACTGCATTTAGTCATTCAGCCTGACACTGAGCACGCTTCCATGCACATTAGTGTGCAGGTTTTGATCTTATTCAGGATATGACATTTACATAGAACAGGAAAACCCTGTTTACATGATTCTAACAGTATTCAGTTTTCTGATAATCTGTGTGTAGTTGTGTCTTGATATTTATTTGATCAAAGTGAAAAACATAAACTAATCATAGCACCCAGTACCGCAGCTTCTGCGGCAACTGAAAATGATGATGGCGGGAGGATACGTTACGCTCTACTGATGGTTACGGCAAAAGAAAACAAAAAATACACTAGTATCCTGGTTATGAACAGCTTTTTGAGTATCCCTGTTATGTGTTTGTGCATGTAAACATGATCTCCTGGTTTCAGAAACCTGGATAAATACTTATTATCCCAGAGACAGAGAACAGAATGCTGGAAGTGTTTACATGCCACACCTGGGGTACTCCAGGTAGCATATTCAGTTGGTGCAGAAGCTGCGGTAATGGGTGCTATGATTAGTTAATGTTTTTCACATTGATCAAATAAATATCTATTTAAGAGTATTAAGTATTTCTGTAAGTCGACTTACAGCAACAGCTGCGTCAATCTCATCCACACTTGTTTTTGTTGTTATTTATTCCCCCCTTTTTGCCAGGTAAACAAAGAAATCTTTATTATTAAAAAAATAACTGAACTGTTTTAAAGTGATGCAGTATTTCATTACACTGTCTTTGAATGAGCACAAATTCAATCATACAAACAACTTTTAATATAACCCTCTTTCACATGAAAAATATAATTTTTTGGGAAAAATAACTTCTTCAAATGCGTTTATAACATTTAGCCAGCGCAAAATTGATGCAACACAACAGATAACTATCGGCCACTGCCATCGGTGAATGTCATCTTAAATTTGCCGATTGCAGTCAATAAGCTGATATATTGGTGCATCCCTAGTAGGAAGATGATATCCCCGTTCTTAGTCCTGCCCACTAAGCTCTGATTGGTCGACTGAACCATAAACAGGCACGACAGAAGGCCTTTTTGAATTGCTGAACAAACCTGAGATATATATCCTAATAAGACCATTTCAGTGGGACAGAAAAGTGGGCAGGTGGAGGTAAAAAGCGCAAGATGAAAAACAAATGAAACCCATGCTACATATAAGAGACACTTTCAGTGGCAAACTGAGGCATCGACACACGCTGATAAAGACGACTCAGAAACGTGGGAAGAGGAACTGTGGGGATTCTGCGGGATTAACCTGCAGTCTGCTCTGAAAGATCTGACACACACACAAACACATGTAACATCATCCGTTTCATAATGGCACGATGGCAATAGCTGCTGCTATTTTTGGGAGATATTTTCAGAGTTGCGGCTTGTTGGAGTATTCGGCCTATCTGAGCGTGGATCGTGGAGTGTTTTCTGTCACAGCAACTAAAGAGCAAGTCGCAGTCAGCATCCTCATGATAGATGTATGAGAGGATCCGCACAAAAGCACAGGAGTATAATGTCACACAGGGTGGTGGATTATTAGCGCGGTAAAGAGTGGACAGATGCGTCATCGCATATTCACAGTGGCCCACAAATCCATGGGTGTCCAAAGGGTCAACTTTTCAAGCACAGGAGAGAAACTTATCATTTACATAAGAGTGCGTGTGTGACATTTTTAAATAGCTTGGCTTAATGGTAATGAATAATTTGATTAAGTGGGAGATTTTTGTAAAGGTCTATTTTACAGATGAGTGTAAAGTGATGGCCTCCTGACGAGAGACAAGGTAGCTCACTCATCTACTCATGAGCAATTTACATGTATTCAGATTCTTAATTAACATAAACCCAAAAACCCTTACATGAAGAAGTATAACTTTACAAACTGACACAAGCCAAACACAAACAGTAATACCATACTGCCATGATTCTCACCCTTGTTTAGGTACTCTGTTCTTCTTCGGGTTCTTCTCTTCCAGATTGTTCACTTCCTTCTTTTTCCTCCTCTTAATCATCTGCTCCTTGTTGTCATTCGGCTTCTGAAACGAAAGCACATACACAAATAAGCAGGAGACGACAGTGCACGACAGAGGAATGCACGCTGTGCTCTCTGTGTGCGTGTGTGTGAGCGTGCACAAGTATGTCCTTCAGAGCTGTCTCTTGATGTGGTGACAGATAACATCTACATCACGTCTCACTAAACCCATTGAAAATCGAGCTGGGAGGACACATCCATGTGTCTGCTGAGATCCTGCTGTGTCATATGTCGCAATAACAATTGGACAAACCACATTTTAGTAGTACTATTTATCAAAATGATTACATGTCACACAGCTCTTATCCAGGAAACCATGACTGAATAAAGCATGGTTTGGTATTGAAGCTCAAAATCAAATATTTTTTAACTTCTATGACAATTTCCCAGACAGCCATTTGTCCACAGTGTCCAATGTGTTGTTTTGCCTCACTGAACTTAGCAGGTGCTGATCCTGATTTTTTATTTATTTGGGAGGCAGTGCATTAAAAACAAGAGTCTAGAGCCATGCTAGCAGCTCTGTGAGGCTGTACTTTGGCACAGTGGTGCTTTGAACTTAATGCTAACATCGGCATGCTAACATGCTCACAATGACCATGCTAACATGCTGATGTTAAGCAGGTATAATGTTTACCATGGTCACCATCTAACTAGTGAGTTAGCATGCTGCAAAGGCAGGAAAAGTCAGGGGATCACCAAATTCATTGGCATGTACCCTCCAAGGAACATGAATGTCTGCACAAAAGTGTGTGCCAAACCATCCAATGTGACATTGCCACCCCTAGACCCATGCCACTTGTGTGGCTATTTTTTTTTCTTTTACATATTTCTTACATGGATACTTGATCCTTTAGGTTCTGTATTGAAAACAATTGGAATAAGTTACCCTTCCATATCAAAATAATAAACACCTAGAAATTACAGCTTACCCAAAAAATGTGACGGTGACCTTTTGGTTACAAAATGTGACCTCTTTAACGTGCTAATAATCTACCACCCTGTGTGACATTATATTCCTGCGATTTTATTCAGGATAATCTTTAGGATAATTAGGATAATCTTATGATCACAATTTTTGTTATTGTATGTAATTTTCTATCATTCATTTTCAGATTTGGAATGATTTTAATGGTGATAACATACAGTAAATATGTATTGTGTTGGCTTTGCTAGTTTCAAGAACCATTAGTACTAGCCTTATCTTTTTTTAGTAGTATGTAATTTCATGTACTCTTCTTTTGATGTCAAATAAACTCAAAATATATATTTTTTTTCCCAGCCTGAAATTTATTTTGAAAAACTGTACAACAGTAAGTTCTTTATGTTCCGTTATGAACGTGTTAAAGTAGTCTCACCTTGTCCTCCTCTCCCTCGGAGTCGGAGGCCGCTCTGAACTGCAGCGTGCCAGTGTTGATGTAAAATCCCCCCAGCTTCGTGGTCAAAGAGGCCGGAACCAGCTCATCATACTGAGAAAAGTAACAATAGAAGACAGTTTGTGGTATAAGATCACAGGAGTCTAGAAAACAATAAATCCTCTTACACAACAAAAGCATATCTCTCATGATAATGTTTCTTGTTGACATTTTCAAATAAGCCTGCGTTCTTATGTTGGTCAGTGAAAATGGATGACTTGTGCGGCAAAATAAATAAATCACTAAATATATATATATTAAATCACAATCCCTCCAAGCCACAGATGAAACACTTTTCCATCACAGAGCATATCAAAACAAAAGGAGAAAAAAAGGGTCAAACAGGCGTTGCCAATTTGTGAGTGCAGAGAGGACAGCTATCAAAACAACAAAACAAATATTATATAATGGCAGAGACACCATACAAAGGGCATAATTCTAGCTATTACAGTCAGACATATAGTGATATCCTCTGAATACTGAGCAACAAACACTGTCAAACAAAAACAATGACACATCTCTGTGTGGACACAAGCAGCACGAATGTATTCATGAGTCATGAGGATGATTTTAGACCGTAGTCTCAGGTTGGTTGTAAGAAGGGACAAGCGTCTATCTTTAGAAGTGCCACTGAATGCACTGTATTGAAACATCAAGCCAGGAAATAAATATTTAAACCACAGAGGAATAATGTCTGCCTCAACACAACAAGACAAGAGAACAGCAGTTCAGGAATGTGACGAGGACAGCAAATTAATCAGCAGATAATAAAGGGAAAAAGAGAATGTGCATTGTTGTTATTATAAAAGACTAAAGGGAGACATCTGACTAAATAATAGTGGCATCCTCCAAAAAAACACAGGTGAAAAACCACCTCATTAATAAAGTTAGGGGCACTCACAGCTTCTGAGTTGTCGATAAAGGGGTCTGTCTCATCGTAGCCAAAGCCTATATCAATCAAATCTTGCATTCTGTCCTTCTTCTTCTTCTTCTCTGCATTACCCTGAAAAATAATTTAGAAATATTATATAATATTAAGTTTTGATTCACATGAAAATTCCTCACATTTATTCTAGCGTTAATCTTAAAATGGCCCCTTTTCAGAATGAGGATTTACAAAATGTCCTCACTTTCTCCGTGTGGCTTAACAACACAAACCCACAATAATTATAAATAAACAACTGAGCCTGACTGATAAATCGACCATGCCGATATAGGCTTCTTAGAGATATCCTTATTGGCATATATGTTGGCACTACAGAAATGCAAACAGAAAAAGAAACATTTTCTCCATTATATAGTCTGTCCACCAAAGAGCATCGACTAGTTCATTTTCCCTGCTGTAAAATATCCCAGTATGTATCTTGGTCACATTTCTTTAAAAACAAAAAAGGGATCTCTATTAAAAAATGTTGATGATATGCGGTAATGTCAAACAAATTAATACCAGACATTGCATTGTTATTGGATACTTTAAATTCTCAATATCAGCCTCAAAAATCCCATTTCAGTCGAGCTATAGCAGCACTCAATAAGTGACTGAAAATATGACTTAATATGTATAACCTATGTTGCTCCTGAGGATTTTCCCTTTGTCCCTCAATTTTAGAGGGTGTTACCTGTTGTACGACTGTAAAGCTGAGATTTTGGGCTATACAATTTTAATTTACTTGACTATAACAAGTTACTAGACAACCAAATAGTAATTTAAACCAATATATCCGCCCATGTTAGCTTATTCCAGATAATGGTGTTGATGTATGTGTTGGTCAATAAGTAACAAGAAATTGCAAATTTAGAAAAAGTTACATTGACTGTCCCCCAGAGAGCACTGACAAGTTGATTTTTCAACTGTAAAATGTCCAGCTTATGTTTGTTTATGTTTCGTGTTCATTGGCTGATATATCATTATTAGATTTTTTGAAGTCCCAAATATCAATATCTGCTATCGGCCTCAAAAATCCAGTATCGATCAGGCCATAATTCTAACATGATCAGATTAGAAACATCCCAGATTTAAAAATAAATAAATAAATAATAACTCACATATTTATTTTCAAACTTTTTTGCCAGGGCCTCAACCTGGAGCCGCTCTCGCTCGTCATCGTTGAAGGGGTTGTTGGGATTGTGGGCTGAAGTCAGACTTGGAGGATTATTCTTTCCCTGGAACAAATAGTGAAAATGATTAATATTAAAGATTATGAACAGAAATAATCAGATGTCAAAGCTAGACAGTTTAATTCTCTTTCACACTGAAACACAACCTCGGGGCTCGACATTAAGGCTTGTCCACTTGTTAGGAGAAGTGGATTTTTTGTTGGGCAAGTGCTAGAGAAATTGACTTCCCCCACCTGACATGATAAAAGTAATAAACAAAAAAAATACTGCATGTCTTCACATTATGTGCCACTCATTACTCGTCTCGGCTGTTTAGTTAAATTATTATAGACAGAATACCTTGGATTTTGATGCTTGTTGTCTATTTGTGGTGTTACGGTATGGGTGCTTGGAGCGGCCAAAAAGGGCAGAGAAAGACCCATATTTCAACAATCATGTCTCACATTTGATATACCAAGCAAAAACAGCATTATATTGCACATTATATGAAAACCAAAATGTTGAAGTTATTCTACTGTACTGTTTATTTTAAAAATTGAGCTCAATAGTTAAAATATGATCAAATAATCATCTTTGACCTGTCACAACCATCTTTCCTTCTTAAATTAGCTGGGATTGGATTACCCTGACTATGACCATGTCTAATTTCATGTGATTTTACTGTACAGTTTTTGACAAATTTAAGGTAAAGTCAGCTTTTATGACAGATCAAAGATAATTATTTGATGATATTTAACTTTTTAGGGAAACAACACAGTACAGTAGAGTAACTTCAAATTGTATTAACTTATTAAATGTATTAACTTAGCTAAAACTTGTCATTTTTACTCAGACTTGTGTCTTGACAAGTGAAAGGCAAATTTGCCTCAAAAATTTAATGTCGAACCCTGAACCTGACTCTGTATTCAAACCTCCAAGAAAAGAAATATCATTTACATTATCACAATATTAGCAGCAAAATTAGAATAACTGAATTAAAAAGCCAAAATTGTGCCGACATGGCCACCTTTTGGATGCAAATAAGAAATATTTAATTATACTGTGGTTTGCAAACTTTTTCCAAACAATTTCCCACTCATGTAAACATAACAGCAAAAACTAGGTTATCCCAAACTGCACAGTATCAAAATGAGGCGAGCTTCTCTTTGATCTCTCAGCTCTGACATTTTGCTCCCATGCTACATCCTGGTACTTCCATCATCAGCAATGCTCTATCATCTATCTATCACCCGCAGCCAGAGGGCCAAACTGCATGTGGCATTTCCAAGTGCTGTAATGGCTGTGTGACTGGGCTGTTGCTGGGCAAGTCTGCGTGGACAGGACACAGGTAGCAGCACGAGATAAGCTTTATCTCTACATGTTAAAAAAAAAAAGAGCAGGTCCCTCGTTAAAAAAGCTACAATCTAATAGAGAGCGCAGCTGAAGTTGGAAAGCACGCAGAGTGGACTGGCTGGTCAAAAACACTGCTGCTGTCTTTTGTGTTGAGTCGCACTAATGGTCAGTTTCAACCACGCTTGTCCACGGAAGGACAAGGTGCACTTCCCCCCTCTCACTCAGCAATGACAAGTCCACACAAACACTTGCAAGAGCGAATAAAATAAACTCCAGCTCCAGTCCCACCCGGCCTGGTGCTGTTAGTCACACGGGGAGATCCTACCTGGAGGTTTTGGACGAGTTCTCCGTAATTATACTCGGCGGAGGAGCGGTCGTCGGGCTCCGGTAGGGACAGGTTGAGCCGCACCGTCGCCCTCTTCTTGGCTCCAGTCGTGTCCCTGTCGCCGGTTTTGCCGAGACGACCGTTGCTGGCAGCACCCCCTGCCCCGGTCGCTGCCTCGACCTCCCCGGCTCTACCGAAGTTGAAGTCGGCCTCCTCCTCCAGCCGGCGTTTCCTGGACTCCGCGGCTGCTCCAGCTGCGAAGGCCGAGAGGGTGACAAATTGCACTTTTCTCGGTTCGGCCATTTGGATGAGCTGCCTGCCTGAACCTCGCTCCGGACAGACAGCGACAGCGAGGAGAAGAGCTACTTCGCGAAACTACTCCAAATTGGTGGATTGAAGAAGGTTTCGCGAAGCTCCGACGGCTGCTCGGTGCCTAGACGGACGTTAGGGCCTCCTCCGCACCATAAGAAGTGAACTCCAGGGGATGCGACGGTCGGGGAAAAGTTGTTTTTTCGGTAGCTACTTGCATCCTCGATTTGCTATGGGACCGAGACATTCACAGGAGCCATCTTGGGTTTCGGGAGTAAATAAAATATCAGAAGAGAGGGGTCGCTGCGCATGCGCGTACGCACCAAACTGAAGCACCGTGACACAGGGGGTCGTCACGTCCAATCACCGCGTGCCCCGATACTAAACCCGCCTCTGTCACAACAGGCGATAATAACAACACTGTCAGTACTATTATGACCTTTATATAGTGTCTGAGTGAAGGACAGGCTATACACACACCACATGCTGTGTGTATCCACATATCGATTAACAGCTTCATCTCTTTTACAATCGACAGCGTTCAGTTGAAGCCGTTCTCTCTGTCTATTCAGGAAAATGCTGAATTGTGCATTTTTCTACAATGGCACCAGCACACACTCAAACATCAAATCCTAAACGGAAGAAAGCAAGCCGGATGGTTGGCTGTCTCAGTTAACCAGCACAACACAGGACATTTAGTTACAGGCACTACAGACCACCTGTTGATATTTAGTTTAAGAGCAGCTTTATTTTACTCTTCAATTTGGTATTATCATTCCCTGAAAAGATAATGTTATATTATTTTGTTTAGGCAGTACAGGGGGAGGGAGGGAGAAAAAATGTAAATGCTTGTTGAAGTGTCTGTGAACAATGCTCTTTTCCTCAAATAAAAACATACATACAATAAGAGCAGCAGACATGCTCATTATTACAACAAACGGTGTGGATTAATTTAAAGACTGCTACTGTGTGTGTGTGTGTGTGTGTGTGTGTGTGTGTCATCACATTCCATGTGTTAGGATCAGCCGTGACGGACAACACCTTGCCCAATATTTAGCTTCCACCACCGCAATCCAAACTTCCACTGCCAAACTAATTTACTCCTGCCACCAGCGCTCCACATAGTTGCCTTGGAAACGAAACTTGCGGTAGCTTTTTCTGTTTAGTGAAAGTGAAGTAATTGATGCATTATATGCTAATCAGAAATAACAGTGTGGGTAGGATGATGTGGATGTTCACCCAGTTGGCATACCAAGCAGATGCAGATGAGTGTAAAGCTGTCTGTTTCCTGGGCAGACCTTTGATGATGAATGCCAGGCGCAGCGCTGCTGATGGAAACGTCTGCTTCCTGCTCAGCAGACCAGCAAAGACGCAGTCAATGGAATATTAAAATCATTATATCAGAGAAGGAAAAAATAATAATAGAGTGTTGGAGGCGGGAAATGGTAGTGCGATAAACAGCAGTGATTGCTCAAAAGGAACCATTTCATCCGACTGGGATTTCTCAGATGCTGCTGCTGTGGTCAGCACGACACCAGGAAAATATCAGGGGGCGTAAATCACAAGTTTCATCGCAATACAATATTATATTGATTCTTTGGACAACGATACAATATTTGCTGATGTCACAAAGTCTGCCACGATATGATTTTGATTTAATTCAGGGGCCTGTGATCGATACGAGACGATATCATATGTCTATTTAACACAATCAGTTACATTTATATCTACACTCACAAAAAGCAACGACTACTATTACTGAGCTCTTCCAGACATTTACATGAAAAACAAACTATTCTTTTAAATAAAAAAGAATAAATATAAAGCGGGAAATTACAGTAAAGGTGCATCTTAAAGATGACGATATGTATCGATATTTTCACTTTGCATCGATGATATTGGATCGTCGATTATTGAATCGAGATATATCGATCCAGATCGATGTATTGTTACACCCTTAGTATGAAGCTCAACCAGTAAACAGAGCAGTGCAGGGCTGATAACATAAAGTATAAAAAACAAAACAAATTATGTTAGAAAATATGAAAAACACAGATAGACGTATTTCATTGAGAGCGTTAGTTAATAAATAGGTCTGTGTTGTCTAGAATACTAAATGTTCTTATACAGCATCATTGATGAGACCAGGCACACACACACACACACACACACACACACACACACACACACACACACACACACACACACACACACACTTAATCTTTCCCTCGACATATTAAGAAAATTAATTAATTCTTATTATCGGCTCTATCATCATAAATAGTGGCAGTTATAGTTTTTAAAGTTGTTGTTTTTATTAGCCTAAAATTATTATTAATACTATAAACTTTACCTTAAAATGACAAATGGAATGAAATAACTGAAATCTACAGATTTTGTTTTTGCATGGAGTTAGACACATGATTTCATACGTGTGGAGATTTTATTGTCGAGCAGAGAGAATGTAGATATGTGAATACTGAGCAGCACATATTACTGTGTGGTGCATCCCAGCTGCACAGCAGCACGTGGAAAATATTAATCATCGACTTAATTTTTAATTACTCTGCAACAGGGAATACTATAAAGATAGCACTTAACAATTATTTAAAAGGCCTATATTAACCATATGGTAGAATAAAGTATGAAATCATGAAGTTCTTCTCATATTATTAATACCCTACACATCATTTGTTGTTATTGCAACAGTTGTAATATTCAGTGCATTAGTCTGTACAGTAGTGTGTCACTATATGTGTAAAAATATGACGTTAAGTCATGATTGAGTTGTATGAGGTGTTCTTCATACTGAAAAGTTAATTTGGGCAGTAAAAATGTTGGAAAGAGCTAATTTTTCTTTAATTACCAAACGCATAGAAGATTTTTGTCCCAGCAGACAGCACACACAATGGAGGTCAGGGGAGAAATATGGCGTGGACGCGGGGGATTCCCAGCATGCAGAGGGGGGATCTATTTTTTTCCACGAGTTCCACCACACCCCACGCAAAAGCTCTGCACGGTCATCTAATAGTTGCACGGATTTAACAATAGGTGC
Source organism: Heterobranchus longifilis (assembly GCA_028570985.1). Taxonomy (NCBI): domain Eukaryota; kingdom Metazoa; phylum Chordata; class Actinopteri; order Siluriformes; family Clariidae; genus Heterobranchus; species Heterobranchus longifilis. The sequence continues at coordinate 7,498 of JAOVVB010069867.1, read as the reverse complement.
TGCGTGGACCCGTGGCTCAGCCACACGGCAGTGTAACACATCCGTGCAAATGGCCGATTATAGACACACAGAACCACATGAGGGATCATTTGACTTTTCTGAAGCTTGGAGAGTTGTGATAATTATGATAATTAGGCGTGTTTAATAGACCGATACATTTTTTTTTTTTTTCTCCTTTTCCCCCAGGAACACTGGCTGATTCTCCCCAACCTGCATACCATGAGTGACAAGCAATTCATTGATCACCATCACATTTGTCAATACTTGCTGCATTATTGACTAAACATAACAATGATCAAGAACATATTATTGTCACAAACTCATGTAGAGGATGAATGGAGCATTCTATGTGAAAATATGAATAAGCAAAGCCAGCTGTTTGGTGCTACTGTTGTGACAGATTTTTGTTTAATAAAAAAAAAAAAGGATTGTAAGATGACATTTGTTTATCCATGTTTTACTATAATTTGACTCAACGTTCTAACAGGAGAGTCATCTTTCTGTCCCTTTCTTTGCATGTGGCCCAATATATATATTTTTATTCCTCCTGTAAGACTAAAAAAAAAAAAAAAAAACCCCAAAAAACGGTGCAGTGGACACAGAACATGTGGAAACATTATATGTCCATAAAAGAAGGAATGGGGAGGGGGAAAGAAAGTTATCATACTAAAGTTTGACTATCATGAAAAGGATATTGGATCTACCGTGTCAAATCAATTAGTGGGGTAAGCAGAGTCAGAAATGTGCTGTGGTGGTGGTGGTCGACAAAATGCATCAAAAATAAAGAACAAAATGGCCCCGAAAAGAAATAGTGTGTTGAATTTACTAAGCATACGCACAGAATAAGCCGGGGGCTTTCGAGGCAGTATTTCTGAAACCGTACACATTAAAAAAAAAAACAGAATAATTAACTCTGCATCCACTACAAATAAAGTTAGTCTAATAGCCTATAACCCATAGGCAGTTGTGATCTTGGCTGTGGCCCTATAATGATAAAGTCCCACACTGGGTCAGATCCAGGACTATTTAGAGCACTGGAAAAAATCCCCATTCTCTCCAGAGCGACTTTACAATACTGCACAGTATTCATGATTAATTACACCATCAGATCAAACACAGATATTTGTAGGTAATCAGATCATCACAGTAATTATCTGACCATGAGTGAAACTAGAACTAAGAAGCTTGAATTCATTCTCAAATTTAAAATAGTCAGTCATGCATTCTTTAAAAGACACACTGTAACTAGCAGAAAAAAACACACAGCTCTATAGCTTACTGTGACAAGCAGAATGACAGATTCCTTCATTTGATAACCCTCATTTACATTATTCATTGTTTTTTTTATTGAGGTTTCAGTGCGTTAAAATAACAGTCAGTTGTAAAACAGTGTGTGCTTAACCTTTATTAGTCTTCAGAGAATCATGCCACTGCTGTGAGGGAATTTTGAATAATGCGCCATAAAGTCTGTTTCTATGCTCCAGTCGCCCACAGAGGTCTAATTATAGTCGAGGTTTTGACACAGAGTATGATTACTTCTGCCAATTCTTTCTTTGCAATATTTGGAAATAGTGCACTATACTATTTCTTGGCCACATGTTGTGCAGACACAGTTCCGAAATAAAGCTGCGGTCTTACACTGAATTTGTTGAAATAAAGCCTTCATTTAACAAGTTTTCCATGCATTATTTTTGTGTAAATGCCATACAAGATCTGCATTTCTTTATGTATTAAATCTTAATCCATGTGACCAGGAAGTGTGGTTATAATACAAAAATAATTGGACTGCATCTGATTTTAGTTTTGGTGTTTGTGATACATAAATCAGTTATGTTTGATGTTTTGTCTTTATTAGCCTGCAGCAGTCCACTGACAATTCCAAAGAGCTTTGCATCACAAAGACTACAGAGCGCACATTGTGTGAAATAGGAGAAACAGATTAGAAGAATGGCAAGGCCGACATTTAGATAAGCATCTCAGAAAACGTTGCAGCTCCAGAATAAGGAAATCCACTCTGTGGTTAGTAGCCTTGGGATGTTACTGTTACAAGGCGCTTCCAAAAAAGAGGCACTGTTTTTCTGATGTTTTTGATCTTATCAAATACATATGACCCACAAGTTAACACTTCAGTGGGAACTCAAACTGAGTGCAGTTATCATAACAAAGAGCAGTAAGGTGCACTGCAGGTGAGAGAGAGAGAAAAGAAAAAGAGTTAACCATACAGCCTCTGGGCACGCAGGGTTAAAGAGCCCCTCCGGTGAAAATCAAGTTTTTAACTTTATGTCTGTATGATTTTTTATTTGCTACAAGACATATCATGAGCAAAGTGCCAACAACAGTCTCAAAAATCCAGATTCAGACAGCCAGGTTTTATGACATCATATGTCTAAGGAACCAATCAAGTCACTTGTGGCTGGAGCATTCTATAGCGTAACTATGGCAGCAGCGGTGGGCGGGGCTTGAGGCCAGAATTTCTTAATTTCTTAAAGAGTAGAAACCCTTTTCAAATTTCTTTTTCTTTTTTTTTTGTGGGAAAACCATGTTAAACTAAATATTAATCATAGCAGAGTATTTTTTTTTAAATGTAGTTTAAAATGTGTCTGGAGGAGGTCTTTAAGGGATGCATAAAGTGCTTTAACTTAACAGACTGTTCTAGCTGTTATTATTTGCCTTCACCCACTATTGTCATTATATCCATGTGACTGATGATTATTTATCAAAAATATTGTGGAAATATTCTGTGAAAGCACCAATTGTCAACCCTGCAATATCATCGCAATATCGATATCGAGGTGTTTGGTAAAAAAAAAATCATTGTGGTATTTGATTGATGTCCCTCCACTAAATGGCAGTGTTTCACGTTAGAATATACACAGTGTAATTTCTATCCATCTTAAGATAAAATCTGTGTTGCCTGTTTATGTTGGACTAAAAGTTTGCCCAAAGGGTTAAAGGGGATCAGCGCAGGAAGAATTAAATCCTGACCGAACCCCTGCAGGCGTGCAGCATGGTTAGCATACCTGCAGTAACCATATAAAAGATTAAAACCTCAAAAACCACTGGGGGTGTTGTCTCTTTGAGCTTAACTAAACTGCCACTGTTGGAGCTTACCCAGATAGCGTTTCATTGTTTGCTGCCCTCTGATAAGCTAGCTCTCTTTTGGAGCACTTAAGCCAAGTTGTGTTGGAGGGCAGTTTTAACTTATTTATCTGATAGAGCCAGCGGAAATGTCCCTACGTGCCCTCTGCGGCCCGGGATCGCCAAAAAGCCACAAGCCGTTCTGGCTCAGGTGGAAACCTTTTGAGGCTTTACACAATTAGCAGCATTGCTAAGCTCCGTTTTTGGCCGCCAGCACAAAGTATAGAGCTTCTCCATTTTCAGATCAGGAGCGGTGCTGCAGTATTTAGGGTCGCACACATTGGAGCTCCACTGTTCACCAGATTATAAGAGATTAAATATCTGTTAAATCTCAGAAAAGAGTTTTGGAGTTAGAACGAGGGCTGCTCGATTGTGGCAAAAAATCATTATGACGATTATATTGAGATCACAAACTTTTACAAAAACGTGTCTTTTTAACAGTGGATTTGGTTTTTAAGTGTAGTTCTTTAAATATAATTCAACTGAAAAACAAGAAATTAAAAAATAAAAGTAAAAAAAAATAATATATAAACATTTAAATGAATATTATAAAAATTACAAAAAATCAGATCAACTATGGTGTAACATTAGTGCACGTCAAAGAGCAGAACTTTTGCTCACCGATAGATTGACAGGTGACCGAATTAAAAATTAAATATGAAATATCTCTGACTGCAAGTGAAGAGGACAGTGTGCACAAATCTTTTCTCCAACATTGGTTCACTGCCACAATTTCCGTAATTGAAAACAAAATTCGATTAATCTCCCAGCATGCACTGATTGATGTTTAAAATAACAATTTGGCCGATTGCCGATGCTGAGGTTTTTTTTGCTGTTGTTTATTTAGTTTTTGATGTTATTTATTCCCCCTTTAATACAACCTTCTTTCCCATAAAATTTTTATTTATTTTTATTTATTTTTTAAATCACTCTTTCAAAAGCCTTTATCACCTTTTAACACAACATTTAACGCAAAATTGATGCAACACAACAAATAAACATCGTCCACTGCAATCTGTGAATGTCACCTGATTTTCCGATAGGCCGATTGCGATCAACAAGGCGAATATCGTCCGACACCGATGTTCGGGCAGACAGATCTGTGCATAGTTAGAACACCGCACAAACTGAGAGATTTGGCAGCCTGGTGTTGGTCTGTAGAGAAGCATCTGTTTGGCAGCTTAGCAGCATAGCTGAAATTAAAAAAAACAAATGTGACTATCATTCAAATTGACAGATGATGTGAGGAACCATGTGTCGGACAGGGCGACAACACTTTCACAATTTCAGCTCTCCACACAAATAGATGTCATTGATAAAGCTTCTATTTCTGTTGTCAAATCTGTCCAGTAGCATTTACCCTGCCCTCCTTTTGTTTTAGCTGACGTTTGAGTGACGGCTTCATTTCTCCTGTCATCTACCTCATCTTTTCTCCCCTCTCCCCTCCCTCTCTGTCCAGAGGGGGTAAATTGCAGGGTAGGCAGAGCCCTGGTCCAGGCTCCAGGCTGGCAGGGGCCTCCTACCCTGTCATTTATCCAGGACAGACTCATCCGTGTGAAGTCTGTCAGACCGCTGATGGCTAATAGAGCTGTTTGCTTGTAGATGAACAGGGCTCATAGTTGATGTTCCTGTGAATGGCCTCTGATGATGATGGTTGTGATAAAATGAAGGGATGTGTTGGAGGAAATTATGTGTACTATCTCAGTAATTTTGCCACAATTTCTATTATTTGGGTCTCAAAAAGGTGATATAAAAACCATGAGAATGACAAGATATTATGTTGAATATTTGAGATTTTTTTTTTTTTTTTAATTTAAAGACGAAGAGCACGTTTCAGCACAAATTTTGTCCCCTCTGCAATAGCAGCCCTGAACACTCTGCCCCGCTGGCACTGTTTCTGTTTTTGTGTATGCTTCTTTGCATGTCTGCGTTTGCTATGTGTTGCCATGTTCATATCTGTATGTTAGCATGTGTTACGTGTACTGACTGTGGAAACAAATATCCCTCTGGGACAGGGCTGCACAATATATATATATTTTTTTATCGTCATTGCAATATCAACTTGTGCAATAAACACATCGCGAAAGACTGCGACATATCACGAAAAACACTCCAGTTGAAAGAGTATCAGTAGAAAACTGCTCTCTAAAAAAAAACAACTATCATTCTGATTTTTAAATGGCACCTTTTGTGTTCAGTCCAATGTTCAATTTGTTCAATAAAATGTCAGAAATAACTTCCTTTCAGTTTTTTTTTTAATTCAACAAGCAATTTGTTGTATTTTTGCAGAATACATAAAGCAGCAGAAAGGCAGAACTGATTTTAAATATGAACACCAGACGTAAGATTACAGGAATGTCTGTCATAATATCATAAATATTTGTGTATTCAGGTACATTTTATAAATCTAAAATGTGAATTCCCAGATATTAAATGTCCCTTCTGCAGTGCTCCCAGTAATATTTGTTTGTTGTCTGTTTGACTGTCGGCTGAACCATTTTGAAAGAGAAACAGCCAATGGAGAAGCTCCAACTCCAGTAACTCACTCACTCACTCACTCACAAAAAAGAAACACAATACTTGAACTGTATATGATTAAGGGACATTATTTGCACCATAAATGTCAACTTTATTTATTGTATATACATATACTAGGGGGGGACACACTGCTGTGTGAATGACTGGTGATAACTGTCTAAATGGAAAATAAGTCTTTGACCAAAGGGTGCACTTTCCTCTGAAATTTCTACTTCCCTCTGAGTGCATCCCTACTGTGTGTACAATATATTTCATTAAGAGATCCATGCAGGTCAGGGGTTCTATTAATGCCTCCACTTCCCTGAAGACTAACAACCACGTGGCTTACTTGGAAAATGTAGTTCAGTGCCCACCCACGCTGAAAGGACGATGAATTGGGGACCAATTGAAGTAATGCACAATAGCCCGGAATGATACAACTTCACTCTTCCCTCTTCTCATTCGAGCTTCATGTGTATGTACATGTACACATTACCGGCACGAGGGCCATATATGGTCCTATACATTAAATCTCCACAGCAACAATTGCGCCACGTGTCAGATCTGTATGTTAAGTTTGGAATGCAGAGCCGACATGTAAACAACAAGCAGCTCATTAGGGCTATCTTTGGCTTCCTCTGTTTATTTTTTTGAATAATTATTATTTTTTTAAGACATAAAAGCTAATTTCTTAATCCTAAAACTGACAACAATGAGCTGAGTGGACATTTGGGGATATTTATATGGGATTTCTGGTTCATTACTGTTCTCTGTACTATATGTATGCTAGCACCCAGAGAGAATTATTAACAACACCAGAATCAGTTTTCACTACTATGCAAATGACACCTGAGATGCCTATAATCAATATTTTTCATTAACAATGGGTCACATGGCTTCTTGTATGTGAAAGGGTTAGGTTTTGGTTTTCCAGCCCTAAACGTTATTGTTTTAATCCACTCTCACTAAAGATAACATATGACTCCAAATGAATGCTAATGAGTTCACCATATGTCAACAAAGGTTATTATATGTCAGTCGTGTGTTTATTTCCTTCTGCTTTCCCAAAGCTGACCTCGGCATCATAGCTCGATCCTGGATCACGTGTCTTCATACATCAGATCCTCGGAACCTGTGTGTGATAATAGATAGTGCTCTAAAACTTTACAGAGAGATTAATTCAGTTGGTTTTTTTTTTCTCAGTGTATTCAATTCTGTCTTAAATTGGGCATTTCCTACCCACATCTGACCTTGAGTAGTTCATGCACCAATATCCTCCAGACTACTGCATTTCATTATATTTTGAATTTATCAGATATTTTTGCCCACCCATGATAAACGGAACATAAAACCCCAATCCTTGCCTCCTTGCAGCGGCTCCCTTTTAAATATTGAATTAAATTCAACGTTTTATTAGTCGTTTTAAAGCCCTACATGGCCTTGCATCTATTTACAATACAGATCTACTTGCACCCTACAGTACCATTGGGCCCTTTAGGTCCTCCAGGCAAGATCTGTTAACTATCCCACACTCTCAGCTAAAAAGAGCCAATAGCAGAACAAAAACATCACACTGGCTTAATATGTTAACAGTTGTCTTAAAACCATTTTTTATTCTCTTGCAGTGTTTTTAATGTACTTTTTAAATTGGACTCTCCATAACAATGACACTGTACGAAGCAGGTTTATGGCTTTTAAAATTATTTTTGGGAGCACGTTTTTCTCAGAGTCGACAGTAGAGGACAGGAAGTGAGGGGCGAGAGAGAGAGAGAGAGACATGGGGAATGAGTTAACCACAGACCTTATTTCTGATGTCTAACCAAAAACACATTCAAAAATCCCA
>JAOVVB010069857.1:1294-14032 GCA_028570985.1 Heterobranchus longifilis | reverse complement strand
TTGTGTTCTCCACAGAGATTATTTTCTGCAATGATCCAAAATCCAATTCAAAAATCTCATAGGCTTTTTGACGAGGGGAACCATGGCAACGCCAGCTTCTGGGTTGGTCTACGCAAAGACGTCATCCCTTTGGCTCCCCTTATCGATTCTGCTTATCGCCTGATTCTTTATTGATTCCCTTATTGATTCCAGATCTATTTTCCATGTGGGGCCTACACAGGTTTTCAGAGTCACAGTTGTCTGTAGCCATAATGTTTTTGGGGTTGTCCGTCCGTCCCATTCTTGTGAACGCGATACCTCAGGAACGACTCGAGGGAATTACTTACAAATTTGGACCAAACATCCACTTGGACTCCAGGATGAACTGATCAGATTTTGAGCCATGGCTCCTTTTTGTTGCAAGTTTCCAGCAGTGTAGAGGCATGAGTTTGAAGTTTTGCAATGCACAACTGTCAGAAAAACATGCCGGCATTGATAAAAGGAATTGATAAGCTCGGAGGCATATGATTCCAATTGCTCGGGTAAATTGTAACTGTTCTTAACTTGAGTCCCATCCCTAAGCACAGCACTAAAAGCATATGATGAGTTGAGCATTTACTCACCTCTTTCATCTAATTATAAGAAAGGAAAAAGAATATTATCTGTGATGAATGCTGAATATGACCATGGAGTACATTGTGGTTAGCAGTATCATAGAGGGCGCTATATTGACGCTTCACTATTACACAACAGAGATGTAGGTGAGATCTTTCAAGGCTGGTATACCAATTTTTACATTTCATTGCTATGTTTTAAACCAACTAAAACAGTTTGTAAGACAACAGGGCTGGAAATCTATCTGCTTCTACCAGTTTTTGTATGGTCAGATCGAAAGAGCGACCTTCTCATGACTTGGATGATATTTGCAGTGCTAACATGACAAACATATGGTGTGACAGCAGAACCATCCTAAAATGGTCCTGTGTGACACATGGCCCGGTGGCAACCGGCTCACAGTCTGGCCTCTGCCGTCTCTCTGCCGTCTCTCTCCGTCTCTCTCTCTTTCCGTCTGTACAGTAGGGCAGTGGGTTCCCTGCATGTGGCCTCCACGCTGACGTCATCTTTCAGCTGCCACAAATTGGTGTGTTGTTTCTCTGCCTCCTCAAAAAACTCCTCTCAGCCTTCACTCGTCTCAAAAGTTCCTTTCTGCTGGAATCTGCTCCACTTGCACTGAATGCAAACAGCAGTAATTGTTCAGCGACGAGTAATCCGAGTTGACAAGTGTTGATTGTCGTTTGTTTTCAGTCGTAGAGATAATATGGCTTTGGGGTGAGTGTTAAAAACAATGTAAAACTGTTGAATGATGTTTGATGGGTGTCAACATCATTTCTTCTGTCACGTAATTTAAGTTGACGTTTACATTCTGAGAGTTAAATGAACATTGACAGTTTTGCTTTGACTTTGTTTTGACTTAGGATATTAACCTGCAACTATTTTTTAAACTTTATTTACGTTTCAATTACATGACATAAAACACTTTGACAGAGCCCCCTCTCCTTATCATCCATCATTTTACAAGTTCATCTATCCACATCCTCATTTTGACAGTCCAGTACAACATAATTGGAGTCCATCTTTGTAGATAAATCTTCATTTGCAGTTTTGCTGTCATTATATTCCATTGCGTAGACTCGTTTCAGTCTCTAACCTGCAGCTATTTTGATTAATGTCGTCAAAAGTATCGATACTTGTAAGGGCGCCTGGGTAGCGTAGGGGTATGTGTCCTGGTCGCTGCTGCACTAGCGCCTCCTCTGGTCGATCGGGGCGCCTGTTCAGGGGGGAGGGAAACTGGGGGGAATAGCGTGATCCTCCCATGCGCTACGTCCTGCCAGTGAAACTCCTCACTCTCAGGTGAAAAAGAAGCAGTTGGCGACTTCACATGTGTCGGAGGAAGCATGTGCTCGTCTGCAACTCTCCCCAGATCGGCAGAGCAGGGTGGAGCAACGGCCGGGACAGCTTAGCAGGGGGAATTGGATAAGCACAATTGGGAGAAAAAGGGGAGAAAAATCATGAAATAAAATAAATAGGAGCCATTGAGTAATTGTGCGATTCATAATCCGATTAATCGTTTGAATAATCGATGACTAGTCAACTATCAGAATAGTCATTAGTTGCAGCCCTACTTGAGGCAGGTTGATTTTTATAGGAGCCAAACACATCCGAGGTACAAAAAAATAAAATAAAGGTTGCGCTGGTTGAATGAACTAGGGCTGGGCGATATGGCCAATATGTTCTATCCCGATATAGGTCATTTCATATTTCGATAAAGATATATCTCACGATATAGTATGTTTTCTGGTAATTCAATAAATACATAGTCTATATGAAAGCCAATTTTTGTATACTCCATACTCCATGTTAACAAAACAGTGCCTGTTTCCCCCAGCTTTGCTCCCACTTTCAACTATCAGAACATAAAGCGTCGTCCAAATGATGTAAATACTGCCATAACACAGTTCGGTCGCTGGTTTTCCGACATTGAGATAGAAATGATATAGAGAAATATATACAATAGACATTTTTATATCATTTTGATTATATATATTGTCATATCGCTCAGCCCCTAGAATGAGTCTTTCCTGAATTCATCTGCTGTCTCTACAATATTTCTTTATGTTTCTCCTGCTGTGTTTCTGCCACACCCATAATATCCAAGCTGTCCAAGCATGGGCCTTTTGGCACTTGCATCTTGTAAAACACAAGACACATGCCTCAAAAGAGCTGGGTTTGTGTCGCGTTTCTGACCTATAAACCCTCCCCCTTTTCATCCTTCACTGGGAAAATTACTGCCAGATTATTTTGGAACGTATGAACAGGAACTGCCTATTTCACTTTACTGCTAATCTTTGACAGATGTTCGGGAGAGGCTCACATTCATATTAACTGGAGCCACATGCACAGCATACACAGGACATTACACTACACTAGTATGCTGCTGTACACAAGCAATTAAAGACAGACATTTAGTGCAGATAAACACATATACATCGACCTGCTGTTTTCTACAATAGGTGAACCATGAGTTTTTCTTTTTTTTTATCAGAACTTAAAATGTAGTCCGGAAGATTATATTGACATGCATGGGGGGAAAATATTTTTTATAGGTTGTCATTTTGGGAAATATGCTTATTCACCTTCTTGCTGAGAGTTAAAGAGAGAGAGTAAGCAAATTTCCCAGAATGTCGAAATAAGTTTTGCAACAATCAAGACATGGTCTCAAAAAATGTTTTGCCCATTGTTACGCCCCAAGATGTTGCACATTTAATTTTAGTGCTTTAACAGGGTTCCCCCCAGAATTTTTTTTTTTTTCTGACTGGGGCCCAGTGCCCAGTAATAATTTTGATAATCAAGTCATCATGTCCAGCTTTTTAAATGTGAGGATTTGTTACTTTTTCTGCTGTTTATATCATTGTAAATTACATTATCTTATCTAATTTACCATTTATTTTATATAAGGGGACACATTTTATCTGCACAAAAAAAACACATTGCCATAGTGAGGCAGCAATGTAGATAGATAGGATATCCAACAACATAACCCTTCACCTCTTGACTCACTTGACCTCACTGCCTCTGGATGTCTCACCGACTGACCTCAGCAGAAATGGATTCAGTTAACCATGTCATTAACATGCTCCGAAACTAAAATGGCTATGGCTTTAAAACCCTGGTTAGTCATGACACTGAAACGTTGCATTAGCCCCTTGTTCCTTGTAATCATTAGATCCATGCTATTTCCTCCAAAAGAGAGGATTTCTGCCTTATTTGCAGTTTGAAAGTCAATGGAGCAAGTGCAATTACAGCTTTCTGTTTTCTTATGAAATGTGAAGTGATTTGCTGCTTGTATGCATAAATATTTGAATCAAGGTCTATGTGATTGTTTTATGCAAGCAGTGAGGAGATCAAAGAGTGATCTAAACGGTGAGATAAACGCTGAGGCTGTCGGCGAGGGGGAGCATGGAATTGTCTCCCATTGATTCATCCCACTAAAGGTCTGTCCTGATATTAATTCTTCGCAGCTATTGACATTGCTGGAAATAGGATTCCATCTATCAACAAACCGATTGGTCTTCGGCTGCAAGAGCAAACGGTGATCAAAATTCATGCATCTTACAAAAATACCATATAAAATCATTTGTTTATCAGGGGTGGGGGCTGTGATGCTATCATCTCAGAGCTCCCGGCCCTGTTGTGGTGCTTTCAAGTGCTTTCTGCCTTAGTGGAAACTGGCAGTGCGGAATAAAGCCGGCATGCTTGTCTTCTCTAAGCAGAACACGCTTTTGATCTATGTTCTCTGTCTCTGAAACCAGGTATATCTGTTTCCTGTGCAGCTGCGTGATCCAACTGTGCGGGAAAGTAAACAGCTCAAAAAGCAAAATCCCTATTGCTGAGGTGTCTTTCACTTTCAAGCAGCTTAGCATAGCGCTTACATCAATGACACAAAGGAGGAAAAAGCAAACTCTTGATAAAACATTTACACCCAGTGAGCAGCACAGGGGTGACATTGGTTACGTTACAGTAGCGGTCATGCCTGTGTGTGTCTCTTGAAAGATTTCCTCTGTCACCGGGAAGCCTGTTAAAGGGACAGTTCACCCCAAAATCAAAAATACATATGTTTCCTCTTACCTGTACCGCTATTTATCAATCTAGATTGTTTTGGTGCCGAGTGCCATCTAGTTCCATTATATTCGAGAGAAGGCAAGGCAAGTTTATTTATATAGCACAATTCAACACAAGGTGATTCAAAGTGCTTTACATAAACATCAAAAGCAGCAAGACACAATTGAAAACAGTAAAGACAGTAAAACGGTTAAAAAGGGAGTTAGAAATTTTAAAAACAAAATAATAATACAGCAGGATAAGAAAAGAAGTAAAATAATCACAAGTCAGCATTGTGTAGTTAAAAAGTAAGGGCAGTAGAGTACAGCAGGTAAGTATTTCATTTAAGAGTACGCTTCAGTAAACAATAGTGTTTTTAGCCCTGAGAGAAGGCAGACATCTCTATGGCACTTGGTGACTCACACCAAAACATCCTAGATTGGTAAGTAGCACTACAGGTAAGAGGCAAGATATGCATTTTTGATTTTGGAGTGATCTGTCTCTTTTAACATGTTGAGCAACCCTGATCCGGCTTATTGCATGTCAAGTCGAGATGATGTGAAATCATTCTCTTAACTCAGCAGACCTTGATTTATGTTTTTACTACTGGATTAATATTTGCTTGACATTTTCTAGTGAGTGACATATTGTCAAAATCCCTTTAAACTGTCTGCCAATAATTGATCATTTCTTACTGGTCGCTTAGCACTTTAATTGGTCATGGGGTGCACCTGCCAGACCCCAACCTGTGCGGTGCCTCATCTCACACTGTGATTATTGATTATCGTGTCCAAATATCAACTTGGACATTCACACCACGTCATGCAGCTGAGATGAGAATCAGCAAGAGAATACAGCTCACAGCCAGACTGCGACCCCAGGGTGTCCTCCCCATAAATCTTAAAGCAAAGGATTTTTCACGCGGACAGATAGAATTCTGAAATGTGCATTTATTTTATTTATTCCAGTGTGGTGCCGATGCACGAAACATCGACTTTTCTTCCACTCTACATGGCACTCAGCAGTAATTCAATCCCCAGAATTGATTGCATGATGAATAAAAGCAACTTGCGCTGCACCGAACAATGGCAACCCAGGCGAGTTTATTTTTTCCTCCTCCTCTCCCGCTTTTCCAATTGGGAGCTGACTGAATGAACAGGAGCAAATGTTCCACGTCACTCTATTTAGATGCCCGCTGTTCCTTTCAATTTGAAGTAGTTTATTAGCCCAGCAAGCAGGACACTCCATTAGGTGTTTTGAACCCGCATGCTCCATTGTCTCACTCCATTTCCTCTTTTGCTTGCCAGTCTTCCCTAAAGCGTTAGTGGCTTTAATCATCAGAGGCCCTTCTGCCCTTTTAAACATTTATCTTCAGCCGCTTTTGGTCATCACCGTGCAGCCTGGAAAGACTTCAAGATGGATGGTGTGTGGAAGGGAGGGAATTCGCTGGTCATTGATTAGAGTGGCGGAAGACAAAGCGGTCACCTGCACAAAACCTGAACACCATCTGGAGGATCCCCTCCACTTTTAGTGCAAGATAGCTGAAGTCAGGACTTAGCCATCTGCCCAATTTAGATCTATGCTGAGTCTGAGAAAGATTTTATTTTGGTTGGAGACTAAAACAATCGATCGTGCTGTAGCTTTAAATAGTGGGCTTAATCTATTTATTGACTGGAACAAAACTTTGGGAATGACCTTTAAAGCTGTATAAGATATGCAATTCTGCTGATTAATTCTTTATAGGGATGAAATCCCTGGTCATCAAAACCTTCCCTCATGTAATTGCCATTCACTAGGAACTGTAAAATGCAATAACTTCGGCCCAGTCTTGGGCTGCTAGTGCTGTTCTCTTGCAGTGGATGTTGTGTGATGAATGGTTTAATTACTCACCCACAATGCCAGCTATTTGGTCTTTCATACCACATCCAAAACATTGTAAACTGAATATCATTGATCAATTACTAGGTTGTCCACAAATTAAGTAAGTAATGTCGCTGATTGCACTACAGCTCTCCAGTCAGTATTTCATGTTAAAGAGCACAGAGCCCTCTATCAGAATGAAAGGTGCAGTTTCAGCAGGAGATAATGTTGCTTGTGCAGGAGCTCAGGCTGTGGTCAGAGAGTACAGTCTACATTTGCAGTGCTTAAAAAGATTTTTTTCCTCTCTTGTCCTCCCACTTTTTCCCCTTTCCCAGCAAAGTGGTTCAGAACAGATGGCACCACCACCTTTGTTTTTTCCGACTCGTTAGACTTGACTTGTTGATGAAATGGAGCCTTTACGCTATACTGCCCATGCAGATGTGTAGCTGTATATTTTCTTATGTAGCCGAGCAGTAAGGGTGGCATAATCCACAGCCTGAAGTATCTACAGTTCCATGTTACATTTATATCTTCCAAGGCTCTATGTTGTGCTTTTTCAACCATTTCAAGTGTCATTACTCCATTGAAAGGGCATTGTCAGTGTTTATCAGCCTCATAGATATGGGTCAGAAGGGGCCTGCTACACATACTAATAGGTGCAGAAGGCCATTATCATCTATTCACATGGTAACGCTCTGGGAGTGCCGTTGTGAATTCAAGCAAAACTACTTGATTAGGTTTAGGAAAAGATTGTGGTTTGGGTTAAAAAATGGACATTCGTGGTGTTAGTTAAGAATGTTACAGGGCACCCTGGTAGCTCAGCTGGTAGAGCGCACGCCCCATATACAAAGGCTAAAGTCTTTGCTGCAGTCGTTGTGGGTTCAACTCCAACCCTTTGCTGCATGTTGTTCCCTCTCTCTCTCTCTCTCTCTCGCCCCTTTTCTGTCAATCTTCAGCTGTGCTATGAATAAAAGGCAAAAAGTAAACTTTAAAAATAAAGAATGTTACGTAAGGAACATCAGGTGAGAAAGTTAACTTGCGTAGCCTACGTTACTTTAAAAAAGTATCAACATTGACTTTTGGTTTCACACCGGACACAAACACCGGTGTCCTGGGTGAAAGTCTTGTGTTTGTGATGCTTCCACCACCCCAACCTTACTCCTTACGCTGATTCTTGCTTTTTATACTACTCCCTATGTAATTGAACATTCAAAGCAGGTGGCTTTTTCAAAAGTGGACTCGTTTTCTGCATGAGCAGCACTAGCTTTGCATGGACATAATGTGAACATGGAGTGTGTTTGTGCTTGATACTGCAACTAAACACTCACACACAAGCCGTCTCTGCAGCTGCAGGTTAGTGGTGCTCATGTGGCTGTATAAACTCACTACAGTAATGGAGTGGACCTCAGAGACTAGCGAAATGATGCCAACAACTTTCCAATCATAACTCGCAGTTCATTCAGCGAAGATAATGACATGTTCCCTCCATTTGTTTTAGTCATCTACAGTATTTCTGTTTAGCTTGGCCCATCATGCAGTTTGTCAGACCCGACTTGTAGATCGCCACATCTCTACTGAAGAGACATGCAGAGGCTTAGGACTGCGTTCAAGATGCCTGTCATGGTTTGGCGTTGTTGTCCAAACTGACACACTTTGAATGGAAATTGTCTTATTATGGTTGCTGGATGAGGATGGTGATGCTCTTTAGTGTGCGAATGGTGCAGTAGTGAGTGAAAGCCGGGCTGAGTTTTATGTCTCTCTCAAAATTATTAAACATGAGGCTTTTTTGGACCTCACATCTTCTCTCAGCGGCAGACATAATTTTTATTTTGTGTGTCTTTCTTCAAGAGGGAAATCAAGAGTGTTAGCATTTGGCTTGATTTGCTGTCTGGGGTCCAAAGACGCTGTAGAGGAGGAAATAGCAGAGTTTGCAAATTCAAGCTCTTAAAATAATTAAAGTTGGCATGATGACTCTGCTTTCTAGACGGGTCCAAGCTTAAAAGAAGACAGTTTTGGGAGTTACCACACAGCAACAGAGAGCTGCGTTATACTCTAAATTAGGAATAATGAAGGTTAGAATATGCAGATAAGATTACATTACATGCATAATTATGTCACTGTGGAGTGAAATGATGCTTTTGGCCACCGACCCATCATACTAGAAAACAAACATTTTTCCATTGAGGAGAGGGAGATGCTGTTTACTCCATTAACCTTTCCTCTCGGTTGCACTCTTGACATTGAACAATGTGGAAGAGGCCGACTCCTCGCTGGCCCTTTTGCTAATGAGGCAATTAAGTCTATCCTGCCTTGGTTGAGTAAGGGGCAGAGAGAGCAAGGCAAGTCATCTGCTGTCTCAGCAAACACCAAGCATCTTAGCCGTGCTGCAGTCAGAATACATAACAAGCTCTTGCTTTGTTGTAGTGGCCGCACAGTCATCGTGGTCCTCCCCTGTCAGTGCGACCCTGAGCACGGCTGGGGATCACAGGCAGCATCAGGCCGTATTTATCCATGTGCACTGAATCGCAGCGAATGGAAATGGAAGAAAAACATTGAATTAAAATGATGTTTGTGCTCTACTTGTAAGCTATTGTGAAACCATGGTGGGCGGCAACTGTGTAACATAGCCAGAACTGCTTGCACATCATTTTGGGATAACACAACAGCACTGTTTAGAGATAAAGTATGGACTATTGCTTTTACTCCCTGTATTACACAGTTCATTTCAGAATAAACACTGCCTGGTCTCATTTGTTAATGCTGCAGGAACATCTTAGAAAATGTACTTATAGAAAACAAAGGAATTCAGAGATTAAATTCTGAATCATATTTCAACAGTGGATGTACACCAGTGCTGCCTGAAACCTGTTTAATGTATTAGCCTCTGTGTGTCCTGTTGACTTGAGTATTTACCATGTTTCTTTTATGTTATGAGTTATTCATGCAGCTAAAAGAGCTCTCGCTGGTCGACAGACTGAGAGGATGTTGGGCTACTGAAGGCCAGTGTTGAGAGTGATGTACACTGTGGCTGGAGATAGAGTACAGTGGAGTGGAGAGAGGGTGTAGCCTTGATGCTGGTCCCACAAGACCTACTGTACAAGAAAAGCAAGGTTATGCTTCTCTTCTTCACGTGTATGCTGATAGCTAGAAGACCAAGACATGAATATACAATCATGTGCATGCATACATGACAGATTCCCTCTCTGACTAGGGGTGTCAGGATTTCAAATCTAAATTGAAAATCGATCGAAATGAGCTTTCAATTTCAACCATTGAAATCAAAGCAGGATTGTCGATTCTCCCATTATTTTTATTTCTCTCCATCCCTGCCTACTTGCAACATTTTGCTTGCCCCGTAAGCTATATAAACAACAAACTGTAAAGTGTGTGGCTGGTGACTTCATTGTGCATTCAGGTGCACCTTGTAAACTCTATTGTGGTACATTCCCAAAACATATGGTGGATATTCACACTTGATACCATGTATCCATGTACCATGTCTCTTTTTAAAGAAGAATTTGAAAATGTAAATGACAGTTATCGTGGCATAAAACCAATGATCTTTACGAATTAAGACTCCATAGACAATGACATAGTCAGTGCTGAAGAAAAAAAAAATTAAATTTGAAATTAATCGTTACCTTAAAATCAAAAGTCAAATCTAATCGTGGATTTGGAGAGCCGTGACACCCCTGTCTCTGCCACATGAGGGATAGCACAGAATTGTAATTGCTTCAAGAGCTTTCCAGGATAACATTGATTACTGTAAAATGTACTGATACTCTCCAGCTCTTTAAAAAAACACACATTATCCAATTAAATAACAGCAATTAGCATGTTTCGTCCCTCTTAGCCTAGTGACTGGCTGCTATGAGCAGCTGCTGTGTCCTACAAAAGGGCCCAGCATTAGGGCCTAAGTTAATGTGTTTAAGGGATGCACAATTCTAACGAGTGATAACGGAAGGCTTACGGCTGCTCAGAAGGGATTAGGGGACATAGTTGTCTGTCTTAAAGCTCAGGCTTAACCATCATATTCTTTTTTTCCCCCTCCTCCATCTCTCCTCCCTGGTAATGAATCGCCAGTGTTTCCTGACACAAGGCATGAAAAAGAACGTCTCACTCGGCAGGGAATGAAGACGGCTGCTCATTAGCTGTGGAAAGGTGTACCGAACCAGAAAGAGGAGATGTCCGGACAGATTTGCTTGAAATCAATGCCTGTCTTCTGAAGCCTCCTCTACAGTATGTGGCTGCCACGACTTATCAGAAGAGATTCATAGGAGGAGCTTATGTAAGCAAAGCAAAGGTGTGCTTAAGCCACACAGACATACATATAGTGTTAAAGAGTGCGCACTAAGGCTCCCTTTAGCATCAGATTCCACCCCCCTCGTGCATGTTACAGTGTCCACTTTAACATATTTGCCTTCACCATGTGACCAGATCAATACTGAGAGATTACCTCGGCTCGGTGTGAGACACGAAGTAGCAGGATTGAAGAATGACAGAGCTGACGGTTTTCAGTTACAGGACACTAAAGATGCATAGTGGCAAGGGCGCCAGGAAAAGTGCACAGTTAGCAATGGGCTGCACCGGTAAATGACCATGTGTGTTCGCCGCTGGCTAAAATTACTGACACTGGACACCACAGGTTACATTCCTTTACTGCAAAATATACTGAATAACACAGAAAGCAATGCCATTCTTTATCTCAATCCAGACTTAATCCTTTGGCTCCACAATATACTTAAGACAGAGCTTTTATGATGGCATTTCAATGAGAAATAACTTTTTCATTCAATATTCAGCTCACATAGCAGCAGCAGCACAAGACAATGGAAAACCCTTTTATGCTCTTGTTGTATTTGAGCTAATGTGTTAGTCACAGTTTAATACATTCTGTTGCTACAAGCCCAAGACAGATGATATGACTAACCTTTGGTTTATACCAATGCTGTCCTTCAGCTCAAGCTAACAGCCTTCTTCTGAAGATAGATGGACCTGAGCGCTTTCTGAAGTCATGTCAGTAGTGTTGTCACTCGCCCCTGTGCTGCTCCTGCAAAGTGCATTGGGAGACCTTTTCATTGACATGCAAGTTAGCACCGTTTTGTCATCTGGTACCACGCAGGGTTCTTCAGGGAAATCGTAATGTGACGGCGCCAGCACATTTTTTATTATTAATGAAAGTTATTGTGTTGAAGCGCGGAGTTCTCCTTGTGACCGAGTTAGAGCACCACCCATTCTGACATCTCTTTCATTTTCTTGCCCGCTTCACTTCTCCAGTGTCCTCTTCTGAGTCAGAAAAACTGCATATGTAATCACCTTCTGGAAATTGATCTCATGAAAGGGAGAGTGGTGGTTATAGTTGCGGGGGGGGGGGGGGACTACTACATTAGATACAAAAGGAAGAAATTGATTTTTTTCCACATCTTGACCGATTTGCCTGGTGTGGTGGCCATCATCGGCGAGCCAGATTAAAGTGTACAAGAGTCAAGAAGACTGTAACTATTTTGTCTGCGGTTGGGTCCACAACAGAAACAAAGTAGTACTGTATTTCAACTCCAATATGTAGGCTACATGGATGCACTGCTGGCGTCAGGCTACTAACGATAGCTTGCTAGCTAACCCTTCCCGATTTGATCGTTTGGAATAGCTGTAAATGGCGAAAATCATAGGCATTTGTGCAGGGTTGGTAGTCATTCCCTCCAGTTGCCTGCCCTCTATCTATGCAAAGAAGCGATTTGGATGTATTATTGCACACATCATCTGAATACCACACAGTGGCCAGCAGAACAAAGGTTTTGAAAGTCTTTATTTTTTATTTTACATCTATACACCTGTAGTTCAGCTCAAGTAATCCCACTTATTGTTGATTGATCATATATGTCACAATCAACAGAAATAGATTTGATCATAGAGCAGAAAAAATATTTTATTATTTTTTTGCAGACCCCAAATATTCTCCATATTGCTATTGTTTGCCTACATGGCATTGGAACGCAATAGAAGTATGAATGATGTTTCACTAGAGTGACCAGCATGGTCATTAATCCTAATATTTAGACTGTAGCCGCCATCCACTCCCAGCCGTGGCTTGACTACAAGTAATCATAGCCATACACCGCTGTGTATTGTGCTGCAGGAAAAACACTACAAGCGCAGAAGCTTAGTCCATCAATCTAAGAGACCAGACATTTTTTCCTCCAACCCCATGTTGGAGGATTTTTACATGCCACCCCCCCATCC
>JAOVVB010069823.1:0-14033 GCA_028570985.1 Heterobranchus longifilis | reverse complement strand
AGTAGTAGTAGTAGTAGTAGTAGTAGTAGTAGTAGTAGTAGCAGTAGTAGTAGTAGTAGTAGTAGTAGTAGTAGTAGCAGTAGTAGCAGTAGTAGTAGTAGTAGTAGTAGTAGTAATGGTGGTGGTAGTAGTAGCAGTAGTAGTAGTAGTAGTAGTAGTAGTAGTAGTAGTAGCAGTAGTAGTAGTAGTAATGGTGGTGGTAGTAGTAGCAGTAGCAGTAGTAGTAGTAGTAGTAGCAGTAGTAGTAGTAGTAGTAGTAGTAATGGTGGTGGTAGTTAGCCTGATATCAGACAGAATTCTCAACACTAAGGTCTGGACCCAGGCAATGTGAAAGTAGTCATTAGCAGTATTATTATTGTTAGTACAGGCAGTATAGTAATGCTTCTGGTCGTAATATTAATAACAGTAGCAGCAGAGGAAGTAGGAGTGGTACTGGTTGAGATATTAGGGCCTAAAGGGTGAGGAATTAATTTTTACATGCAAAAAAAAGATTAAAATTACTACTTCGAATAGTGCAAAAATCTAATGTGTCTTTTGGGAGATCCAGAAATGAGCACAACTAGTTTACAATTACAAAATAGTCTTTCTGAGCATGACTTAGTTCAGCTTGTGAAATGTTTGTCTAATGGGACAAGACAGGAAGTAGTTGGCAGGCAATTGAGTCTCTCTGTCCAGTGTCACCGTATGGCCTTTATATCTTTAGAATTCTCAGTGTCACTACTTTGCTCTTGGATTTATGGGTATTTGGCTTGTTTTCCATTTTGCTGTACCACTGTTTATCCAGAGTAGGCTGACTGAGCACATTTACTATTTTTCATCACTGTCCTCCTTCCATCCTCTGATAACACATTCTCACATGGAGACACGAGAGTCTCTGTCGGCATTAAAGCTACAGTTAAACAGCGTTAGAAGGACATTTCAGCTCATTTAAAGCTGCTGTAATGAGTATTTTTATACTAACAATGGATCATGTGAGTACCTGTGTGTAAAATAGGTTAGTAATGAAACCGCAGACAATTATTTCAGCTCATTGTTTTAATTTTTTATGATCTGCTGCTGAATAGTATGTAGCTAAAGAGCCAGATATTTCCCTCAGCAGTCTAAAACCCTGAATATTCTCCCATATGGACGCATAGTATTTCTGGAGTCACGTTCAACACAGCGCAGTAGATCAGCATTCATGAATTGTTGCATATTTGATCGTCTTCATATTGTTTGAAAGATGAATTGTAGAGATGCAGGTAGTGACGGATTTCTTCACACAGTCAAATACAGCGTCCATTTTGGTTTTGCAGCGCAGCATAGGCATGCACGGTCACAAAAATAGAGGTAAGCGGATGTCTGCACAGAACTTACTCGATGACGAAATGTACGTCACGCACCCTCACGTATGTACGCAGTCGCATATGTGGAAAGTATAATCCCAGCTTTAAACAGAGCGCACTAAACAAAGAGTTAATATTGGATGTTTATTTATCAGGTGGACAGAACCACGACTTCAAATAGCACATTAATGCTAATATTGCTTTGTGCTGGATGTGTAAATATAGGCAATTGTTTGCCAATACAGTAAGTTCACCATATCAATAATGGAGTAATCCTGCATTTTTTTGCTTTTTAAATGAATAGTCTAATAATAGTGAGATTGACGCAGGTTACAAATGATGACATAATTTTATTAAGTATAAAATATGCAAGTTGATTTTGATTTGGGATACTCTTATTCTTGTATATCACCTAACAATTAAATGACCAGTCATTTAATCATTCCCGCCCCCGGGTTGTAACATACTGAGAGGCTCTCCAGCCTTTAAATTCTGGATGCTTGGTCTGTTTCTGCCTCATTGCAGTTTCTGCTCATCCACCCCAGCTAGACACCATGCAATAAAACAGACAGGGAGAAGCTAGCAGGTCAGCAGTGCTGCTCTGATTCTAAAACAGGAAGAAACGCTTCCTTTAGCCTTCGTCAAAAACCTTATCCCTGCTGTCACTTTTTAAATAAAGGTCAATTACAGTACATTTGATAGAGGTTTACAACTGTAATTAAAGCATTGCACACATTTTCTTCCTTTCCTCAAGTTTTACTCTTGTAGGTGAGTTTCTGTGTTAAACTTTTTGTCTGATAAAAAAGTCCAAACAGCTGCAAAATCCATAGTTTTCTGATTCAACTTTTCTCTCATTAAGTTACAACTTTGTCACTCAATAATTTGTTTGTGCTCAGCACTGTCGGTTCTTACAGGGATTGCATAGCTGGCTCCTGTCCACATAAATGGCTCTGCTGATTCAGTTAAATTTAAGTTCCTTGTCTCCCGGTTCTGCTGCCATTTGCTGTCATCCCCTTTTCTATCCTCCAGATCAGCGTGCTGCTCTGCAATCAACATCTTTTTTTTTTTAACATCTGAGGAATCTCATTTCAAGCTGAGATTTCCTGCATTTTTTAATTTTATCACCTCTAAAAAAAGCACTTCTGCAAAGACAATGTTATTGAGGTTATAATCCCCTAAAAGGCATCATAATACTGATAGTGATGCAATTATTTGTATCTATGAACCATTAAATTAGAAATGTTAGGAATAATTTATTCCAGAATATATGAATCGGTTTTGTTAATGCCCATGAGTTTGCAGACGTTGATAGAAACTTTGACAGTTTTTTTTGCAGACATTAGGTGTGTGTTGACAGGTTCTAGAGACAATATTTGGCTTTTAAATTGGTGCAAGTGCTTCAAATATGCCAGCTCCTGTGTTTGACTATCCACACCTCCATTGAAAAAATTTGTCAGCTATCCAAACTGGCCGGTGCGTCCGTCTGAATGATGGATACCATTTCCAAAAATATCACCTGGAAGTTCAAGTAGTTGGGAGTTATTTTAAAAGTCTTCTGATCCAGTGTACTGCACAAGACTTAAATCAAATAAGAAACCTGCACTACACATAAAACATATGCCATTTAATGGACGCTTTTATCCAAAGTGCCTTAAAGTGCCATGAGTGCGTACTGTACACATTTTAGTGCAGGCGGCCCCAGAGGTAATCAACCCTTTAACCATGAATCAGAACACAAGAATGCACTTTTAGGTACAAAATGTAGAAAAACTCAAAGTACATTTAGCTCAAACAAAAGCAAAGGGAAACAAGTGTGGCAGTAATAAAACATTTGAATCCTCCAGTGCATTCAGGACAGAATGATTAACTTACACAGTCTGTATCTCTCTGAAGAGCTAATTCCAATTCAGACTAAACTGTCTGTGTGTCTCAGGGGCCCAAAGGTGCAGTGTGGGCTGCAGAGGGGCCCCACCCATCATCCTGAAACACCAAATGGTCACAGGTACCACTGAGAAGAGAGCTTTTATAATAAATCCCCTGTGTTATCTCTTAAAGCGCACATCTTCTAAGTTTGGGGTGGTTAACTGTTGTTGGTGCTCCCAGTGCCTCTGGCTTCAGAAGAATTGTCCAGTCGTATCTCATAAGAGCTGAAGAGGTGCATAAGATGCTTAGCCTGAGCTTTTATGAATTCGGACAATGTCTGCATTGTTATTGTAATGCTGCTCTCTCTTGCGGAAGTGGTAAGTGTGCATTTAGAGCTCAGTATATAATGAATTTGGACGGGACATCTGTACCCTTTGTTTCAGTTTGCCTCTTGACGGTCTCCTGCCTCCCCTCTGCTGTTTTTTTGCCAATGCGACATTTTGGACAGTGCTTAGTTTGGCAACATTGCACGCCTGCTGAGCGAGCTGTTTGGTTCAGAGCTGTGTATTACCCCTGAGATCTCAGACAATCACGCTCAAATCCACATTATTGGGCGCACATATCCACATCTAAACTGAAAATAAACTTTATGATTAGAAATGAGCCCATAAGCTATGATTTTATTAAACTAATGTTATCTACATTGTTCACATAGTGGTTTACAGACCTGAAAATCTCATGAATTTTTAAGCATGGGGAAGTATTTTCCAGCCCGCCTCTCATAGATAACATAAAGGTTTCATGACTGTGCTGTTTGTAAAGAAGGAGGCAGAAACTCATTGAAGTCTTACAGAAGGATTGTGGGATAATTTTAATTATTTTCTTGCTTCAAAAACTGTGTGTGTTTCTCAAGTGAAATACGAACACACAGCCTTATACACTTGTACTACAACTCAGTCGCCAGAATAAATGTTGGCATTGTACGTCTCTGCAAACCACAGATGTGTAACATCTGTACGTTTTTATATGGAGCGGATATCAATGTGAGCTCATGGTAAAGCATATAAATGGCACTTTTTTCCCCCAAAAGTCTTTATTGATAGTCACTTCTACGTGCCAAACTTAAGTTTAGACAACAAAACTACGTGGGCAAGTTTTTAAAAAATTCTTTTTTGGGCCATTTTGCCTTCATGATAGTACAGTTTGCAATAACGTACAATTCCAACATTTTATTCTGCTGACTGGGCTGTGTGTATTAATAATACTCCTCAAACTTTGTGAAAAACAATGGGAAAGTACCTTGAGGTTGGATAACCATTCATTACTGAATTAATATTTTGAATAAGTAATGCATTAAGAAAGTACAATAAATATTTAATAAGAACAAGATGCATTAATCTATCTAATAAAATGATGCAAAGCAACATGATGCAATTGTTTTACCACTGTTGTCCCTATTTTAAAGCTGTCTATCAAATGAGAGCAAACTATTTGTGTCTTAAATATATATATATAAAAATATATAACATCCATGTAATCTATGTTTCTGTCTCTTGTGTGTAGGTGGTGGGTGGAAATAAGCACAGCCCAGTGCTGGATCCCAGGGGGACTGTCAGTGTGGTAAGGACCCTTGAGACGAAGGAGGGTGCATGGAGGGTTCAAGGCCTGTAAAGCCAGGGTCGTCAGCCTGCCTCTGGTTGGGGCTGGTCTCTGTGGCTGTAGCCTTCCTTTGTACAGAGGCCCGGACCACTCCGAGCCCTCTGGTAACCCCCAGCAATGCGACCTGCTCGGGAAACTCCAAGTGTCATACGGGAATCATCCTGCCCATCTGGTATCCCGAGGATCCCTCCATGGGAGACAAGATCGCACGGGTCATTGTGTATTTTGTGGCCATGATCTACATGTTTCTCGGAGTGTCCATCATTGCAGACCGCTTCATGGCGGCCATTGAGGTCATCACCTCCCAGGAGAGGGAACTTGTCATCAAAAGGCCCAACGGGGAAACAACTACCACCACGATTCGGGTGTGGAATGAAACGGTCTCGAATCTCACCCTCATGGCCTTGGGCTCATCTGCCCCTGAGATTCTGCTCTCTGTAATTGAGATTTGTGGACACGGGTTCAAATCTGGGCAGCTCGGACCCGCCACAATTGTCGGCAGTGCAGCCTTCAATATGTTCGTCATCATTGGCCTCTGTGTGTCTGTCATTCCCCAAGGAGAGGTGCGCAAGGTCAAACACCTCAGAGTCTTCTTTGTCACTGCCGGCTGGAGCATCTTTGCTTACATCTGGCTCTACATGATTCTGGCTGTGTTTTCGCCCAACGTAGTCCAGGTCTGGGAGGGTCTACTCACGCTGGCCTTCTTCCCCGTTTGTGTACTCCTTGCGTGGGTAGCGGACAGACGACTGCTCTTCTACAAGTTCATGCACAAGAAGTATCGCACTGACAAACACCGGGGTGTCATCATCGAGACAGAGGCAGAACGCTCCAAGGGGATTGAGATGGACGGCAAGATGGTCAACTCCCACTTCATGGACGGAGGTGCGGCAAGCAATCTTATTGGTCTGATCGAGAGCAAAGAGGTAGACGAGTCCCGGCGCGACATGATCCGCATCTTGAAAGACCTGAAGCAGAAACACCCAGAGAAAGAGTTGGATCAGCTGGTTGAGATGGCCAACTACTACGCTCTCTCGCACCAGCAAAAGAGCCGTGCCTTCTACCGCATCCAAGCTACACGCATGATGACGGGCGCTGGAAATATCCTGAAGAAACACGTCGCAGAGCAGGCGAAGAAGAGCACCAGCGTGCAGGAGGTGCACGTGGAGGAGCCAGAAGAGTACGTGTCTCGAATTTCGTTTGAGCCTGCCGTCTATCAGTGCCTCGAGAACTGTGGCGCCGCCATTCTGACCGTCACCAGAAAGGGCGGCGACATCAACAAGACGATCTACGTGGATTATAAGACGGAGGACGGCTCGGCTAACGCCGGGGCCGACTACGAGTTCTCAGAGGGTACAGTAGTGTTCAAACCAGGAGAGATGTTCAAGGAAATAAACATTGGCATCATAGACGACGACATCTTTGAAGAGGACGAGCACTTTTTTGTGAGGCTCGGTAATCTGCGTGTCCTGGAGACTGAGGACGAGGTGCTGTCGCCCAACAGTCTCCCGTACCCAAAGGCCATGCTGGGCGTCCCCGCTGTGGCCACTGTGACCATTCTGGATGACGATCATTCGGGCATCTTCACCTTTGAGAGCAGCTCGGTGCACGTCAGTGAGAGCATGGGTATTATGGAAGTGAAAGTGCTAAGGACTTCTGGAGCAAGGGGGACGGTCATTGTGCCTTATCGCACCATGGAGGGACTCGCCAAAGGAGGAGGGGAGGACTTCGAAGACACCTACGGAGAGCTCGAGTTCAAAAACGACGAGACCTGGTAAGACAGCAACTCTTTTTTTTTTTGTCCTAGTTGTGCAGCCGTTGCTTTATATTAATTGTTGTTGATAATTTATTATTTCAGATGTTTCATCAACCAAGGTTAAAATGAAGTGCATTTAGAAATCATAAATAAGTTATTCTTTTCGTGTGCTTGTTTTGGCATCTCATTGATGTGTGTGTTTTGTTTTTGAATTGCAACTTGATGGTGATGAACCTGTCAAGAAATGATGGCATCAGTATATAAGATATGATAGCTACCTTCAAAGGTATTCAGCAGCCTGCCAGACATGTGTCTCTTTCAGCGTTTGATAAAAACATGTTGTCTTCTTTGCCTCTTGACATCATTTAATTTAGAACATACTTTGGTAACCTATTCATGTGCTGTTTGCACTCATCACTGTGAATTCTAAACGCTTTTTTCTTTACATGGGTAGACAGCGAACGCTCTCATCTGAGCGTGCACTCTATATCCCCTTGTTTTCCTGTCAAGAGATTTTGCTCTCATCAAAGTGCTTTGGTAGCAGTTCTGTGTGTGTCGCATGCAACAGGGATTCAACTTTGGGATTCGTCACACAACTGTGGAAACAGGAAGTCCTTAAGTAACCCCCCTCCCCTTGCTTCTCTAATCCCTGCTGCTTTTGTTTTGTTGAACTCTGGATTCTTGCTCTTTTTCTTTTTATTGTTTCCTTGAAGAATAGGAACAATATAACAACAGTATAACAAAGAGAGGGAGAAATTTAGAGCTGTCCCCTCTTAGTCGATTAGTCAACTAATCGGTCATTTTGGTCTTAGTCGACTAAGATGTCTTTTTTCATGCTGAGCGACTTATTTCTAAGAAACTTATGAGCACATCTTTGGTAAACTAAATTTAAAGTGGTGCTTTTGCATGATTATTTGTGGAGTAACTCAGTTTTACAGATCTTTACATTAAATCAACTACTTAATTAGTCGACTAAGAATTTCTTTAATCGAGGACAGCCCGAGAGACAATTACAACAACAAATTCACAACAAATCAAAGGCCAGGCTCATGTAATAATCAGTACATGGCAGTCTTGTAGGTTAGCAGGCAGACTGGAGGTTTGATTCCTAATGGGGGCAGTCATGCTAAAAAAGCATGCAGTTTGGTAGTAAGCATCTATGAGTAATAGGGATGTTTTATGTAAATTGCGTAGGTTGTGCCGCCTTGTCAGCTGTACCATCTGTGTACGAAAACTCCACTACAAAACACATAGGCTTACAACAGAGTGGGCATATTTGGCAATGTTGCAATAACAGCAACATACTGTACTGTAGTACAAATTGCATCTGGGCCATGTATCGTATGATACTACAGGCTTTTGTCCCGTGCATGTAAGGCATTGCTCTGGGATACTGGCATGTGTACAGAATTGCGCCCTGAGAAATATTGATTTGTTTATTTCACAGCTTGCGTACGCTTGCATCTCACACTTTGGTCTGCAGGCACTGAATCAAAGTGACATGCTTCTGTGACATCCCCTTCCCCCACCAATCAGGACCCTCTCAGCACGCCGTTGCTCGCTGGCAGGGTCTGTGCTCCAGGGTGTGGGTTCCTGAGGGCTGAGGCAGCCCAGGAGACCGGCGGCAGGGGAATGAGTGTCGGGGTGATCAGCATGCTCTTGGGGCCCGCTGAGCTCTCAGGGTTTTGCTTGATTTATGTGAGAGATGCTTTATGGGCCAGGCCTGAAGGCTGCCGGGGGAGTAGAGGGGAGAGATGTGGAGAAAGACTATTATTATAAGACTGCGGTGATGTTGTTGGCATTGTGAGGGAATGCTGGTCTATCGATCTGTTCATTGTGTTGCGCATCGTGCTGCGAGTTGGATGTTCTTACAGTGCAGCACCGCTCCCTCGTGAGAGTGCACAACCTGACATGCTGTGCACTGATAAATGCTGGTAGCGATCTGGGAGAACAATCAGACTTTACGGTCAAACAATTATCGCTTTAGAACATCTCAATATAACAGAAAGGACTCGTGTTAAAACGATCTGGGAGAAGAATCAGACTTTATGGCCAAATAATAATTGAATAATTGCCTCAGAAGATTCAATAGAAAAGTAAGCATCTGTATTAAAGAGATCTAGTCACTCCTCCTATTCAGTCATGTCAGTTTCCTCATCATACATTTCATTAGTTGGAAAATATTGACACTGAATTGATAACACCAGAAGAAGAATCAGAAATAATTGGTGCTAGATGAGAAGAATCTTCTCTCAGCAAAAAAGCAAACAAGAATATTTCTCAAAATGTGAAACTATTCCTTTAAACCAGTGATAATCAACTTATGCCCGGGGGGCCAGATCTGGACCATGATGAGGTGCCTGATGGCCCACCAACCATTTTCTAATTCACAATGAAAATCAATTGATTCACACTGGGGATTTCTTTTGTACTTTGAAAGGTGCCAGAATGCACAAAAAGCATCAAAATAGAGTTTCTTTATAAAAACAAATGTACCATAGGAGGTCTGGGCTAAGCCCCGAATGTCCTCACATCCTAGAAACGCCCCTGCGTGCACCTGACCTGAGCGGGGATGCTGCGACTGTATTTTCCTCTCGGCAAAGATGAGTGAGGACAACGCTGAAAGGTTGAAAACGGACAATTCAATGAAAAATGGACAGATAAAGTTGCTTTTATTTTGCCACCTCATACCAAGTCTAAACCACTGCGTTTAATTTGCCAAACGACAATTGCTGTATGCAAGGTTGCTAATATCACGAGTCAAAACATGCTTCTGAGTATCAAATTGAGTATCCCTGCTTTAAACCGTCTCAAAACACAGAGTAGGTAGATGTAGGCTGAACATAATCCATCTCCTGTTTTAGAAATATATCTCTGTTGTGCATTTAGGACGTGAAGACGTATTATTTAATCAAACCGCTGCATGTAGATGAATTGTTAGGTGGAAAGGTGGAGGTTAAGGGCCGGGCCAAAGGTCGTGCTGTGTGACCTTTTGATCCTTTTAGCGTGAAATAAAATCATACGGTTGCTTTTAAATCAGTTGTAAATGTAAACTCTGACCTTTTGAGTGACGTTGCAAAGAAGAGGCCGTGTGCTACGAATAAAAAAATAATATGATAGCTAAATAATAAGTGTCAAAAATCACGATCTGTGGAATAAATGTCGAGGAAATGGTCTTGTTGACATGTGTGCACCCTGACGCGCAGGGTACAAACTAACAAGATGAGACTTTAACTGCAGAGGGACAGCACAAGATATATTGTGGATATTAGTCTAAACTCACGCAGTCGTTCTTGATTAATGTACTCACTATAGAGTAATGATAGATTTCTCAAAACATACAGGACATTATTCAGTTAAGCAGTTAAAACAATGAAAATTATTCATATGCATGAACACGCTCGAGTATTAATATGAAAATCTTTCCTTCCACCATCAGAGACTTCTGGATCTTTTGTAGAAATGGCAGACTGCTGTTACAGAACTCCCAACAAATCTCCAGAAATTTCCATAATTACACTCGGATAGTGATGAATTAGATTCTGTGTGCATCCATAAAAAAGACAAAGAGGAGCAGTGGAAGTGACAGCTTCATCCAGAAGCATACTAGAAGATTCATGAGAACATTTCCATACACAAAACAAAGGGGATGAATGTGTAGAATATTCACTAAAAGGCATAATTACAATGATGTTTCTTCTGCTGCCTCGAAAGCTCTCCTCAGGGTCGTTTTCATGCTCGCGACATGAAAAAATACAGAATTTATTTGCCTCCATTGCCTCCACATTCATATTCCAACTGAAATTGACAATGGAAATGTTATGTTTATTTCCATTTTGCATAAATGTTGAAGTAACAGAAGGATTCCCTCTTTGGCACGCGTTTAAATCAGGTTTCTTTCTTGCTGCTAATTCAGTGTTAATTGTGACGACTAAATGAGGGCAGAGTGTGCTCCCTGTCTAAAGGCCAAGGGCTTTTTTTTGATGTCCTTTAGGACAATTAGACCACATAATGCTTCAGCTCTCATGCTCTTCTTTTCTCTCTCCCCCTGTTTTACGAGGCATTGACTCTCAATCTCTTTTGACACACTTTGGGCCCATTGTTATCAACCAGAGTGGAAATTTATTACAGTCCTAATCTGGAGCTCTGGAATACATCACTTCAATTCTTAGCCAGACAATAGTTCTCAGCATGAACGGATGACGTTTAATAGTTTCTCGGTGGCAGTGCTTCTGCGCCGCGCTAATGGATATGAACCTCATCTACAGTAGGCATCAGCTCCTTAAATGTAAACAGTCAAATGTATGGCGGGCAAAGCTATAAAGTAAAAGACTGGCTCCTCATAGGTTATGTAAGGAAAACAGAAAATCAACCAATGTCTGTTTGTGACGCATCATCACTGGTTATAGCCTCAGTGTAGATTTCTATCACTCAATGTGTTGATTATTCTTTTGATCAGGGCTGCATGATATGAGGACTGATATTGCAATATTATATAATATTTTGACATATTGCAATTGTGATATGATTCACAATATTGGAGAGAATTATCATTTTTGCATCATTATTCTCATTTTCATTTAAAAATATATTAAAAGGATCATGGTGTGATTTTTTTTCTTAAGTCTGTAGAATACAATTTGTATCATTCAGAATCGTATTTTGATGCATATTTTGCATTTAACAAATATTGCATCTCCTGCGATTTGGATATTGCACTAGTGCATGTTGGGATTTCGACAAATACTTACATTTAAGAAGCTGAATTAAATTATTCATCGACTATAAAAAAAATGTTGCTGTTTACTTTTCTTTCGAGCAACTAATTGATTAATCGATTATTGCTGTCAGCACAACATGAGAATGATTTTTCCCTCTTTTTGTTTAATTTGAAGGATTTTTAGAGGTGTAAAGAGCTGAAAATATCCAGTATTTATAAAAAAAAAAAAAAAGAATTTTAAATCAGGGAAAAAATAAACAATTATGTGGAACCATTAGTCAATCAACCCATTAGACGATCAACAGCTATTTGGGAAACTATTCTGATAACTGATTCATTGTTTTGAGTCATTTTTGAAGAGGAATTGCCAAAATTGTCTGGTTCCAGTTTCTAAAATCACAAGTTAATTTTTTTCGTTATCTTGAAAAAATTAGCTTTTGTTATCTCAAGTAATTAACTTAATTAATAATTAACTTTCATTAATACAAAAAAACGTAACCGTAACAGGTTCAGGTTTTGGACAAAATTAGACATTTGAGGTCGACACCTTGCACTCTGATATTTCTTCACTATTTAATAACATTGGCTGCATTCACTTGCATAATATTCTTGCCTTGACGAAGGTCTCTGACTGAAAGCCTGCTGCTTAATTAAATAAGATATTTGCACAGACTTGATTGTGCAGATGCTTTTTTCGATTTAGATTTAGTCTTAGCTCCAGCACCTCAGCTATCATCAATTCTTCTAACATGTTATAAACAAAACAATGAATCGAGAAAATAACGAGCAGATGAATCAATAGTTAGTCGCTGCTTCTTAAATAAACCTTTTTAATCATCTTAAGACCCCTCAGATTAATCTTGAGAGCCTCTAAGGGGGTCCCGACCCCCACGTTGATAGCCAGTGTTATAGAGCGAGTTTTCTTCTGAGAATATTAAATGGCTTAAGGTTGCAGGCTTTCGTTTTCTTTGACCCAGAGAAGATAACACAGCTGCTAGGTGGAGAAGCTCCATCCCCGGAGACACAGATGTTTAACTAGGCGCTGATGGATTCATAAACAAATGAGTGGTGTGCAGCGGACAGACCAGAATCAGCTAAAGTAATTGCCCCTGTGGTCACGCCTGTATGAGCATGCCTCTCCTGCGCTTGTAAACCTGCCTTATATTTTTTATAAATAACATCACACGGGGGGTTGCATTATGATAAGATGCATGGATTTGCCTCCTGCAGCTCACACCAACCTTTTTCCTTAATATTTCTTGAATGTGTAGCTGTCCCCCCTCTGGGCATCATGACTGACAGGACACATGTCCACGCTGATCCTCGTCCTGCTGACCACTCAGCTTTCCCCCCTGCCAGCACTTTTCCAGACGTCCTGGAATAGACCCACAAGGTTTACCTTACCGCCCTGCAGCCAGCCCTCTCACACAGCCGGGATCATCTCGAGCTCAGCTCATCACATTCACTGCTGTACTCGTGTTGTTTTATTCATGCCAGCCTCATACTTTCGGTTCTCTCAATAATTGGAATGCGTCTTTGTATTTTTACAGTGCCTCGGGGTGCAATCACACTTTGTTTTCTTTGGTAATGTGGTGAAGTTTGTTTTGTAGTATTTTTGTATTTGCTTCATTACAATTTACGTCAGGTTTAAAGTGAACTCGGGCTTGTAAACAAAAGGCTCACATGTGGCTCATTTTTTGGACAGTTTTGGTTTTGTGATTCAATCTGGTCTGATTCTGGCAGACAGGGGATCAAAACCAGTCAAATTTGAGTTGTTGTAACTTAAGAAAAGCATAATGTACTGATCTGGAGATGAAGTCAAAAGTGTAGACTATGATCTATGTTAAAACCAGGCAAAACTAGGTTTACAAGTGAAAGATTTGTGGGCATCTAACCACTGTACTGTAATGCATCGTGGTGCATTGAGCTAAATGCTAACACCATGCATCCTAACATGCTAACATGTAGATGTGTAGCAGGATAATGTTTACCAGGTTTACCATCTTAGTTTAGCATGTTAGCATTCTAACATTTGCTATTAGCACTAAACACAAAGTCCAGCTGTGGCGGATGGGAATGTCATTAGTTTTGCAGGTATTTGGTCATAAACCAAAGTATTGGATGAAGTAATTTTTTTACCTGGTGAGTAAGGGTATTACAATTAATTTTTTGGGACCATGAATGTCTGCACAATATTTGGTGCCAATCCATGTTGTAGATAGGGTGCTGCAGGATTGAGTCCTAAAACCTGGAAGTGAGTTAGCATTTTGCACTTCCTGTCCCTCGTCTTGAAGTCAGTGTGGTTTTTGAATGGGTTTTTGGTTAGATGCCTGAAATACTGTCTGTTGTTAACACAAGCTTTGTGTGCTTTTGTTCTTCGACATAGAATCCGTCAGTAAATATCTCACTCATGAATTTTGAAGCTTTTACGTGTAAGAGGTTGTCAGGGACATTAAACGGCACCGTCAACTTAATGGTGATGTGACTGTTGTTAGCTTTCTGCCAACTGCATTTACGCTTCAAAACTCTTAATTGTGTTAATTTGTGAAGATTATCTTGATGAACAAAACATGGGCTGCACAATATGAGCAAAATATGTGATATGCGATAATGTTGTTGAACATTGCAATGACGATATTACTAAATAAACAATTTATCAGTAGATCAGTTCTTCCTTTCTGCTGCTTTCAGTATAAAATACAACAAATTGCTT
>JAOVVB010069812.1:0-14033 GCA_028570985.1 Heterobranchus longifilis | reverse complement strand
AAAATAAAAAATATATCACTCTAGGTTCTTATTTGAATGCTCTGATTACTAATTTTATTCTTTGATTTTGCAACAATTTGCTTATTCAAGTCTGTTATTGAAATATAACAAATTCATCTATAAAGCAATATATTTAAACATGTGTTTTAGAGGCAGCTTTAACAAATCATGTTAATTCCTCTCAGGCTGTGGCAATTACTTACTCTGCCAATAGGCTATTGTTCCCTTTTAGCTATCAGGCATTAGGCTATTTTATTGTAATGATTGGATTTAGCCACTGCCTGGCTATGTGGTGATAAACAAAATTGCCAAGATGTCAGTTCATCAAAATATATATTTCTCAATTCAACAGGGAGCAGTCGTTTATTTCCCTGTTGCGGAAATGAGCTAATGGTTTTTCACTCGCGGCAGATGACATTTATCATTTTCTTTGTCGAAATCAGTTATTCCTCACCTAAAACTTCCATTAGGATGCATCAGTCATGCCCACACAGAGGTATTAGTCAGGTCCCAGGCCTGACTGTTATGGAAAGGTCAGGAGATTTGTCTCTTCCTCAAGTGTATTTTCTCTCCTCTGGTTCCTGAGGAACAGTGAGCTGTGATGTTAAAGCCGGGCCACAGCCTCCACTCCATCATGGCAGACATCTCAATCCGTTTCCACTGTTAGCCTTTTATACCACGTTTACAGCAGCACAGGTTTTCAATACTGATCAGTCACTGCTCCTTTCCCCTTCATTCATCACTTCCCTTCTTCCTGCTATTTTTCTCTCCTCTCCTCATCCTTTTCTCTTTTACTTGTACTCCTTCTCCAGTAGCAGACCAGTCTATCTGTCTCTGCCTCAGTTTTTTCCTCTCACCTCTTCTAGCCCTCCCTCTTCTTTTCCTCCTCCCGCCCTCTCTCGTTTTCATCATTTGTGGAAGGGCTGAGCGCGGCCGGATGCTGGTAATCTGGCGCTGTGATTGCATAGGACATGCATGAATGATACCAAACCTTGTTCCCAATATCCTCTTGCTTTGAGTCATGACTTTAATCATTACTAATGGAGGGAGATGAATACCTGGGACAAGTTGAGTATTTCATGAATTGGACTATGCTGGAATGACAGAGGCTTTGAGAAGGACAGTGGATGTCCTTGTTTGCCAGTGTGGTGACCCCAGTGGTTTGGTTAATCAGAATCAGAATCAGAATCAGATTTATTGCCAAGTAGTTTTTACGTAAAAGGAATTTGTCTTGATGATACGGTGCATAACAAGAAACGACACAAAAACAAAAAGTATACATAAAACAAATAAAACAACAACAAAAGCAAAGCAAAGAGCATAATGTACAAGTGAAAAAGAAAGCTCCAAAGACATGTGGCGTGATTAACTCCAAGTATAAATAATATTACAGTAGGAATATGTAAACAGTACGTTCTGCACACTGCACTTTAATCAGCCTTGTGATCAGAGATAATCATCATTAATTATTCGGTCTATCCCTCGTTAAAATAAGTTTTTCTGTGTGGCTCCGTCCACAGCAGTACATTGCTTAGCTTCCGTGTCAGGTCTACTGTAGGTACTGTACAGTAATACTCTGATTACGGATATAAGTACCTCATACAGCCCTCATACTTCAACACATCTGAACTATCCTTTTAAATATTGATTTGTATTACCATTGACCAAAGTGGGCCTCTTTTATAATAAAAAGATGAGGGTTGTTAACTTGAATAAATGTGAGTGAAATGTAAGAACAGTGTAATCAATGATAAATGCCATTAAGTGAGAGGGGATCTCAAGTAGCTGTATTTGTTTTTAACAATGCATGAAAAGGAAGAAGTGATATCATCAAGGGAGAAATGTCTGAGTAATCAGCCAGGTGGGAAAATCAGCCAACAAAGGGATTTTTACTGCAGCAAGAAGACTAATTCTTCCATTAAGGCCATTTATAACAAATTAATGAATGCTGTATGACTGAAACATTGCTTTTTCAGTATACTTGAATATTTATTTTTTTAATCAAAAATGCAGTTTTTAAGCCACATTTAATTCAATTTACCACCACATGTTGGTTGTTATTTAAATATAAATGTACACAGAAGAGTAGCCCAATATTTATCTGAATTTGTACATGTAGCAGGGCTGGACAATTAATCAAAATTTTATCAAAATCGCAATATGGCGAGGAGGAGATACAATATTTGTTAAAGGCAAAATATGGTTCAAAATACAATTTTTAAATGAAATATTGTGGTGCTGCAGAGATGTGCTGGCCTCCACATCATATTCTACACACATATGGTACAAATCCTCGCAAAACTCACATCATGATCATTTTAATGTTTTTGAAATGAAAATGAGGCTAATGATGTAAAAATAATAATTCCCTCTAATATCACAAATCATATCGCAATTACAATATCAGTCAAAATAATTAGATATTTCTTCAAAATCATTCAGCCCGAACATGTAGAGCAAATACCTGCTGTGTAATTAAATGAAACTAAATTCCTTGAAGAATGTATAACAGATTCTTGAAAGTCTTTAGGTAAATGTGTCGAGCTGAGAATAAAACTGGAGCAGATGTTCATTTGAAGAGGTTTGTGAATTTAATCTATATATCAGGCTAAACAACGGTGGTCCCAGATTGACCTTTCCATTGTAGAATGTCATACAACAATGTAAAGTGCTGACTCTCAATTACAAGATCAGCAGTACCGCTATATAAATAACTACATCACTGATATAAATACAACATGAGTAAAGTACAATTCTACAACCTTGTGTCAAAACAACAGAGCTGATATAAAGTGTTAATGAGGAAAGTCCCAGCTACCTCAAACGCATCATTCTTGCTGTTTAGGAAAAATCGGAGGAGTTGTTTGTTCATGTGGAGTGCAGCATAATGGCAGTGAGTTCAATTTGGGTATTTTGTTAATTTGGATGTCTAACACATGAGACGGATTGATCTATAGGGCGCCTAAGTTTGTAGTTTCAAAACGTGGAAATGAGTTAGCATTTATTTTCTGCACTTCCTGTTCCCTCGTCTCAAAGCCAGTGTGTTTTTTTAAAAAGTTTAGACGTCTGAAATAAGGTCTGTGGTTAACACAAGCTTCAGAGATTTTAACGTTTTGTTCTGCGACATAAAAAGACAAAAACAGAGACTGCAGAGGTTGTCGAGGACGTTAAACGCCTCCGTCAGTTTAGTCGTGGTGACGGTGACGTGAGCCGCAAAATGCGACCGTTGGTGAAGTTCCTTTATAGCTTTTTACTTCTGCAGATTGCATTTAAGCTTCTAAAATCATAAAGGTGGTGTTCATATGGAGAGATTATCTTGCTGGACAAAACGTGTAAGTATCATAAACTTGTATTAGAAGGAGTCTCTTGTGCATCAGCCAATAGGCGGAGGTCGGTGCTCACAGTAAAGGACATACGACGTGAAAAAATGTCTGTTGGTCACTTCACGGGGACTGCACCCAAAGAAAAATACTGGAGCACACGAATCACGATGCAACATTTATTAAAAGGTGCAAACGACTGACGTTTCGATGCACACAGCGTCAAGTTTGACTCTGAAGAAGATGCATATCATAAACTTGTGTTATTTTCTGTAATGATCCAAAATCCAATTTAAAAAATCCCATAAGCTTTTTGACGAGGGAACCCATGGCGATGCTCTACAACGGCTCCCTATAGAAAGTGATGAGAAACCCTGTCCCACAGTCGGCTTGACTCGGGGAAAACAAATGCGACCGCATGCAGAAGGAAACACAGAACAGGAGCGCTGTATTCAGTCAACTCGGGTTACAACAGAGTTTTCACTACATAATAATGTTTCAGCAGACTGACATCGCAGCAGACCCTTCTGACTCGAAACAACAGTTTAGAGGAAAAATTGTATCAGCAAACAATGACAGCATGAGCTCTGGTGAGTGTAGCTGTATGATATATTGCTTTGTCTTATTCATAAGATTGTGTTGTTGTGACATGTGAGTCAGCACACTAAAAGAAATACCCACACTCAAATCAGTGTGGGCTGTAGTCCAACATTTTTCTCTGACACTTTAAGTGTCCCGACTCTGCTGTGATCCCTCAGCATCCAGGGCGTAGTCTTAGCGTTTCCAACCGCACTTCTCCACCTCTGCTGGCAGCCCAGTACACCTACACATTTCGTAAGCTTCATGTACCGTATCCTCCCACGGGAGTGTAAACGCCAGATTTTGCTGCTGCTGTGTGTCTGACCACAACATCAGGCCCGGCCTTGACGTCCCACACTGCTTCCTGTGGGATTATCAAATGCCTGTACTTAGCTGGGCTGTAGTCGGCTGGCTCCAAACTGCTGCTGGGGTGGCTGTTCTTCCTCACTGACAAAACAGATTCATGTATTATTTAATGTTTTGTCTTCGTTTCGACACATTCGCTTACAGTACATCTTAAAATCTGCAAACGTTTACCAAGTTTATTCCTCTATTCCTGTTTCTGTTCCTTATTCGAACACTGATGCAACTAAAAAGGGAAGAACGAATCCTCAAATCTAGAGTCCGACCGATGTGGGACTTTTGAGGCCGCTACCGATTTTAGACGGGAAGTTTAGATCGTGAATGTTTGAGCTCGGATGAAGATAGACCTTTTCTATGTGGATTGTGCATCGATAAAGAAGGCTGCTTTCTTAAAGGTTCTTATTATTTATGTAACATTATTATATGCATTATACATACAATATATTCCAATGTCAACCAATTCTAGAAATTAACACTGAGAAAATAAATAATACAGAAAAATAAGATAAACAGCTAAATAAACCATATCAGTATCAGTCAATTGCTGAATATTTAAATAAAGAATAAATCAAAATAAAATAAATAGCTAAATAAACATCAGTTCTGCATGTTCAGTATCAGTCAATTGCTGACTATTTAAATAAAGAACTACATAATGACGCTATTTCTAAATCACCCCAAGCATCGTTTTCTGCATTATATGTTTTCATATCGTGCACATATTGGAAAACATATTCACCGATACCGATATGTCTGATAAAATCAGCTGCCTGATTTTAAGTCATTCTACTGTACTTTTTTTTTTTTTTAATTAAAAAAATGGAGCTCCAAAGTTATAATATCATCAAATAATCATCTTTGACCTTTCATAAAAAAACATTTCCTTCATAAGTTAGCCAAAATTTCCAAATGTTTCCTGTTGGATGACCCTGACTGTGACCAGACAAAGATTCATATGTTTTTACTGAACAGTTTTTTGAGAAATTTAAAGGGAAAGTCAGCTTTTCTGACAGATCAAAGATGATTATTTGATGCTATTTTAATTTGGAGCTCCATTTTTAAATAGAACAGGAGGCTATGGTAGAATAACTTTGAATTTTATTAACTAATTAAATGTATTAACTAAAACATGTCAGTTTTACCCAGACAAGTGGTTTTTGAAAGGTAAATGTACTACATTTACCTTTCAAAAACCACTTGGTTCAAAAACCAAAACTGTTTGTATTGCAGTTTTATGGATGACAAGGAATGACTCGCCGCTGTAAACAGTCACCATGCTTTCTAAAGTTTGCAGGTGTGTCACTTAGCATTCTTTTCTTCTCTTGTTTCCTGTCAGGTGAGCTGTGACGGCCCCCCCTTCTTTGTCTCTCCTCCGTGCACCTGCATGTACCGTGTGCAGCCCCGGCCCGTCGGAGAGGCGCTGTGCTCAGAGACTGTGCTGCACTAGGAGAACCCATGGCTTCTGGCCCTCCATGTCCCTCTGTAGGCCGCAGGCTCAGGCTGCTGGAGTTGCTACTCGGGCCTCTGTTGGTCCTGCTGGTTTCTGGGCTGGAACCAGTTCTGGGTCAGAAGGTCTACACCAACACGTGGGCTGTCCACATACCTGGAGGTCAGGAGGAGGCTGATCAAATTGCCAGTAAACATGGGTTCATCAATTACGGACACGTAAGTAATAACCTGCGCTTTCGGCTCTTTATTTGTTTCTTTTCCTGCATTTGCAGTGGAACAATGTTTAGATATAATGAGGAAGTCAAAGATCTGCAGCACTTTAGACCAGCCATAAGTGGAAAATAAAACCAATACATTTTGACTATGCAAATACAGCCGGACACACCGGCCTCCTGAAAGGTTGCATAACATGAGGTGAGCTTGCTGTGTGTTCTACTGTGTCATTTCAGTGTTGTTATATCCCATCAATATCCAGATGTGCTCATTTACGATTATTATGAGTTATTTATGATTCTTCAATATTATTTTATAGTTAATGTGATTGGGGTTTCCTGTTGGCTCGGCTGTCAGAGAGCAGAGTGCAGTATGTCTTCTCCTTTTCCTGCTGTTTCCTGCTGTTTTCCGCTTTTTCCTTCCAAAGACAAAACACTAAAATCTTTTAAAAGTATTAATAATTCCAGATCTTATTTCTCAGATTAGTCAGTTACAGTGAAAACCAATATTGAGCCTATCACCAGGTACTAAACATCTTGTCATAGTCATAAAAAAAAGGATCTTTTACAGCTCATGCAGTTGTGTATATGTTGTTGTAGCAGTGGTGTTGCAAGAATCGGGATGCTTTTGTACTGATGCACTACATACATGTCATAACTAGACTGCCACAGTCTGCAGTCACAACTAAAGCTAGAAGCTAGAAACAGATTTGAATACTGAATCCTACAAAGGCTGGACTGAGTAAATAGTGGACAAAAATAACTGGATGAAAACAGCAATGGTGGACGTCTATAAAAAAAAAAAACTGTTTGCTTGCTTATTTATTGCTGAGATTTGTGTGTAAAAGTTGAAAAAAAAAAAAACCAGATGAAAATGCCAGATTTCTATGAAACAGTGGGTAGAGAGCTGTGGCCAGCAGGGACGTAAACTCAGCAGAGAGAGAGTTTGAGTTGAGTCAGCTTTGGAAAAGTGAAGTTTAGTTGATCTGTGGGCATGCTCGAAAATCACCCTCACAATGAAGCCACAGCACTTTATCTGTTTAAAAATCATACAGTTCAGACATATTTCAAATAATCTTAATCACACTGACAGCAACTGGATCAAAACGTTTGAAATTCCCAAACACCAGACACTGTTTGATTTTATCTCCTGACTGACAAGAGTTGGATTGAGCTAAAATAAGTTTTCAGACAGCTTTCATTTTGAGAAAAAGCTTTAGGTACAGAGTCGGGTACATGCTGAGCTTTTTCTGTGTGTTTTGGCCTTTCGTCCACATGCAAACTTTGTTTTAGTTCACTGGAAACCTTGATATGAAGTGCTTGTTTTGGATCATTACCAGCACATTTTTTGACAGTGAATAACTGTTTTGGTGTTGGATGTACGTACTTTGTACCAAAAACTTGAAGTAATATTACTACTACGTCTTTTAGCCACAAACTCTTTAAATTAACTTTCAAAGTATCTAAACCTGGATACCTATGTTGTATTCAAATACTACTTCAATATCAATTTATTTTCCACAAGTGACATTAAACAACATTTTGTGATCATCTGGAAATGCAGCGGTCGTGCTGTAATTGGCC
Organism: Heterobranchus longifilis; assembly: GCA_028570985.1. Taxonomy (NCBI): domain Eukaryota; kingdom Metazoa; phylum Chordata; class Actinopteri; order Siluriformes; family Clariidae; genus Heterobranchus; species Heterobranchus longifilis. The sequence continues at coordinate 6,526 of JAOVVB010069812.1, read as the reverse complement.
TTTAGACTTTTAGGCTTATAGCTGTGACCCTAAATAAGATGTATATACAAAGTATAATGTAGGAATGTGAGGATAGTTTTCTGATGTCTCCATCCATATGTTTAAGTCCGTAGTTTCAGCTCTTTTCCAGGGACCCGTGTTCTGCTTTGCACCTTGTGGTCTTACTGGTCATGACCAGGAATGTTATTTGTGCTCTGAATCACAGCATGCAGACTAATGAGTAATCCTACACACTTAAATCCTTAAACTATGTATTGCCCCGTGGACAGCGAGGACTCCAGACAAAACAATTACACCCGTGTACTTACAGAACCGTGTCCCGGAGACGAGGAGCTGTGTGGTTTTGGCCGATCTCAGCAACTTGCTTAAAACCATTTTATGATATTTGGAGGCAGGGAAACTGAATTATTGTGTCTGACGAGAGCTATCTTGACCAGCTAGTCTTCACACGGCGTTTAAGATGGAAAAAAAACGGCAGAGCAGGGGCCCGTCTCACGAAGCGGGCTTAATAAAGTTAGCTGGATAAAAAGCTGAGTAAAGACTTGAGCTCTCTCAAATGTGAAACATCGTCTCAAGTAAAAACAGATGTTCCAGGTTTTTACCCAAAGCAGTTCTTCTTCTTATTAAACTTGCTTCATAAGTTCGATCCCTGAGCTGGTGAGCATTTTTGCGCCGGTTAAAATAACCACAGTTACCACCCACCGTATCGCCATGGAGCCTGACCTGACCCGCTATGTGTTCTGTAGAAATTACCATAGAAACCATCTTGTGCTGAGGCATCCAATCATATGTGCTGATGTGCGTGTGTTAGGCTGCTGCTGCCAAATGAAAAAGTCAGTTTGAAGTATCAAACAGAAATTCATGAGACACTTTGTGCATGTGCAGGTTATTATTCTCCTCCACTTCCTGTTCCTGTAGTGTTGCAATGAAAAGCAGAATTAATAGCACTGCATCACATTGAGTTTAGAGCTGCAATGATTAGTTAATTAATTGATGAATTGAAGATTAATTGCCAACAATCAGTTTGAGTCTCTGGAGTTCTCTGATTCCAGCTTTTCAAATATGGATGTTTTCTGGGTTTTCCTTCGTCCTCTACAATTATGAAACAAACATATTTAGATTTTGGACTGTTTGTTGCACAAATAAGACATTTGAAGACGTCGCTTTGGGAAACTGATGAGCAATTTTCTGACATTGCAGTCCAAGTGATTAACTGTTTGAGAAAACAATCGACAGATCATCCGATACTGAAAATAACCGTTATTTGCTCCCTAATTAAGTTGACTGTTTCGACACAGACGTCAGGAGGCTTTCTGTTGGACATGTATATCATGACATCGCCTTGATTAATCCTCAGAATAAATGACATGGAACAGTCGCATCTGTTACGTCCTCGGCATGTTACTGGTGCATTCTCTCTGCTCATTAACTTTGAAAGGTGAGGCGATGACTTAAATAAAGATGCTCCTACGTTCTGCACCGCCCCGACTGCATAAAAATAAAATGAATTAAAATGAAGCCATTACTTTAGAGCTGGGAACAAACAAATCTGTTAAGCCTTTTTTTTTTTTGCCTACAGCTGAGTGGGAAATGAGAGTTGTTATGCGAGCTATGTGTGGCCAGGCGTGGTGCGTGTGTCTCCGCTGGTGTGCGCAGGTGTTGGAATTAAACAGGAGAGCTGGAGGGGAGGATCAAAGACTGCAGCTGGGCAGGTTTTACAGCTCCGATGATGGCTGTTTTTATTTTGCATTCACTCATCCCGCTAACAGTATGCCATCCATACAGCCTGCATACCCTAAACATGTCAGGGTTTTTATAACGCTCCATCATCATGACACATGCAGCATGTTGTGAAGCTGCAGACACATTGTGGTGAAACACAATAATTAACACATTTCAAAATGTACTCATGTGGCACCATATGTTGCACACGTTGAGTAGATCATCATTTTTTCCACATGATTTTGCTTGTTGATGAAACATTACAGATTTAATGTAACGTAACTGCTGAATTAATTTTACTGCTATGTGATATGTGTCCTTTATCTGCTTAAATTAAACATTTATAGGCTGCAGCTATAGGGATGCACCGATCTGACTTTCAGTCCTGGGATGACTTTCTGTGTAAGGCAACATCAGGCTTGACTTAAACTTTGCTGAACTAACTTTGTAAAAGAAAATGTAACAAATAAATAGATTTAAATTTACTGAGTTGTATTTACTTAGTAGTATTTATTATTGAAATAATAAATTGTGCACCAGCAACTTGGTGAAAAATGGAACAAAATGAACAGGAATTACAGTGCATCCCTATAGCTGCATCAAATGATTCATTTCACCATCGATTAGTTGTTTGGTTTATAAAATGTCAGAAAATAGTGATAAATGCCTGTCACGCAGTCACCCAAAGATAATATGGACTCATTCACCCACACACAGGAGGATGGCAGAGGTTACCTGCAAGGTGCATGCTCATCAGGAGATGTAAACACTCACATGCTGATGGTTATGCTTTCAGGAGCAATTTGGGGTTCAGTATCTTGCCCGAGGATACTTCGACATGTAGACTGCAGGGGCCGGGGATCGAACCACCGACCTTCCGGTTAGTGGACGACCGCTCTGAGCCACAGCCCACCCACTTCCACTATCCGCTTGTTGTGCTAAGTTGCTAACGTCCAATAGCTAAAAGAGTCCGCCGGGGTGGAACTTGCGCTTGTGAATTTTGGTTCCACATTACGTGCATCAATCTACATACCATATGTCAATAATACCACATACAGCGCTTTTGAGTCACCCTAAATCACCGCAGGCGAAATCCCTTCACCGCGACTGATACGCATTTGCGAATCAGTCTGGAGATGCCTATAGGCTATGTATTTGTGTGGTCAGGTGGACGGCAGTGTGTTTGTGTCTTTTGTGACTTTTATCAATTCAAAATGTTGCATGCTGCCTGTGAAATGGCACAGAAACATGTATTTACTGTCTTTTTTTTCTCACTGTTTTAGGAGATTTGTTGAAACAGTGCACATGAAGTGAGGTCACAGCTTGTGACGGATGATGTCACCTCCAGACGCTCCCACCTGTCACTCATACAGATGCAGTCACGCTGAGGTAAGAGAAGGTTTTGTCTCTCAAAAGCGGTTATCCTTCAGACCAGAGAATACATTATACTGAAGAGTAGTGGGGGAAAAAAAAGGTGCTCGCATAATCTATCCTTTCTTTAGTCACTCAGACACACACACACATACTCTTGTATGAAGAGCCAGAGGTCCTTGGTCTTATCTGTTATGAGTAAACAGTCTGTTTTGGTTACACAATGAAGCACTCAAAACTGAGTGCTTCATTGTCGGCGGCGGAGAGTTGGACTTTACACAATCATCCTGTAATGATATGAAACTCTTAAGGCTTTCAGTCTCTGAGAAAAAGATGATTTTATCACATGTGGATTAAATATATTCCCACGATAGAGTGTTGATATTCTGCAAAACCCTGGACTACATTCAATTACAACAGTTATGAATATTCAATGCCAACATTTTAACATATTCGACACTATAATGTCCCTACATGGAAATTACAATATTAAGGTTAGCAGTTAATCAGGTAAAACGGTTGTTTTTATCTCCACCAACAGCAAGGAAACTAGGGAAATATCTTTTATTTAATCAGGGAAAACCAATTAAAACTTTGTGAAAGTAGTTCACAAAGTACACAAACACTAGTATGAATTTACCCAAAGTGCCAAACGCTATTATAGTAATAATTTATTATATTAAATAAAAGTCACTTGACAACATCTGCCACTTATTTTGCATGAGAGCATTCAGCTGCAGTATGTTATTCATTCCTCAAGGGGCAATTTGAGGCGAGTGCAAACTTCACAGTTCAGTCACACACACACCAAAACAATCGCAAAACACTGTAATGGAAAAGATTAGCTGAAATACAAAGGGGTTAATGCAACCCAGTCACCAGAATAAATGATGGCATTGTATGTTTCTGCCAGCCACATATATGTTACATTTGTATGTTTCATATGTAGCAGATATCAACGTGATCTCATGGTAAAACATATAAATAGCACTTTATCAAATCTTTATTGGCAGACACTTTTTTGTGCAAAATGATCATTTTAGGAAAAACATTGTGGTCTGGGTTAAAATAAGGACATTTGTAACTCAAATACGTAATTTACGTAATAAACGTAAATAACAATAATCAACGATTATTGTCCCCAACCAGTTAAAAAGGTCTGATGCTTGGCAGCCGGCCAAAGGAGGTGCAGGTTTTACTAATGTCCGTTAATGAAATTGAACATAAATTGCGGTTACTATTGGAGATATACTGAGCGGAGACATGAAGGGGTTTCGATATGATACATATGACATTTACACAGAATATATCCATGGTTTGCAGAAATGTACAATGCCAACAATTTATTCTGGTGACTGGGCTGAGTTAATGGCGTTGCTGTCCAACACCACAAAGACATATTATGTCAGAAAGGAGCGATATGTCAAAAAGTGCATTAATCAACTACAAAAAATGGCACTGCAGCTGTTCACAAGTCTAATGGATTCTGGAATTAAACCAAACAGGCGATCTATAACACAATCCTGAGTGGGGTCGTTGATACGCATAGGCCTGTGCTGTTATTTTTTTTCTCCTTTTGACAAAAAAGGCAGATAAATGACGAAGGTAAAATACTTTAAATCAAAGAGAAGTAAAGACTTCACATTGAAGAGCTGACATGCAGTTAATTTATTTATCTAATGTGAGGAGAAATGCATACGCACATAAAGAAGAGGAGCCCAGTGTTTGTGAATTTACATGAAATTATTGCAAACAAACCAAACAGTGGTTCCACTCCTGCCTCTCCTCTGTATTCTTCCTCTCGCCCTGTTTCAATATGTTTTCTGTACTCTTGAATAAAGTGGAAATTATTCATGAAAAGCAAATCAACAAAAGGCTATTTCAAAGCTGTGTAATGTATGCAGGCATACACCCCATGTTCAGTCCAAATTTCCCTGCAGCAGCAGTTCCACTCGCTCTCTGAGGAACACTGCAGGAAACACTGGAGGACACATTATAGGGAATATCCCTTTTCACAGGAATTGATGCATTCCTTTCAACACAAGAAGCCAAGACTCAATAATTGACATTTTGCAGAAATCAGAGGGCAATTATTTATTTCCAGCTGGCCCACTGATCTGGAAAAAACGTCCTCCAAACCACACGACCATATTTGTCATTTATCCCTACTCTCTAATACAACCCATACGAATGTTTACTAAATTAACGCCCCGAGCAGTGGGAGTAAATATGTTTTTCATCCTCATACTTGAATGTTACATTCACGGTTTTAAACACGCCATTAATTTAAAAACTGACATTGTTTTTGTAGGTTTAGGCAACAAAACAAGTTGGTACGGTTAGAAAAAAGCTCATGGTTTGGGTTTAAATCAGTATATTTGTTAGATTAAATCACTTTCCTGCAAAAGTAAATGACGTAATCACGCAGGTGACGCAGAACGTGATGTAGTTCTGGTTGTTTCGTTCAGTTGCTGTTCTATTTTATTTTAAAACGTGACATGAACACAGATCTCCTGTGTGAAAGTCCTGTGTTTGTTTGACCCGTCCACCACCTCTCCCGCCCGCCCTAAACATCTTTCTGGCTCTAAATACATCACACGACTTCCTGCTTTCCTCCTGTGATCATTTCTCTGAACACCAGAGGGCGCTGCCTAACAATAAAACGTCAAACGTGGGTCGTAATTACTGCTTGGACAAACGACAACTGCTGTGGATGACAGTCTCCAAAAAATAGAGTTAGTCAAAAGCTGATGGTATATTTCCACATTTGGATCGGGTTGGGCGATTGTTTCTATTTTCACATGGTTCAATCGTGGTTACTCGAGATACCCGTCAGTCTGACTACAGGCTACACTGAACACGTAACACATGCAGACCATTTCCTGCTGCAACACGCTTCAACTATAATCAGTGAAACACCGGGCTGGCTGTGCAGCCTCCTGCTTGGCTGACTTCTTTTTTTGTAAACTTACTCGTGCAGTGGGAAAAGTATTGCCTCATTTCTGGTTGCTGATGCTTCTGTGTTGCTGATAGCATATTGCTTCTCTCGATCAACTCAGTTAATTTTGTTATATTCTTCATAACAGCAGCTAATTATCCATTTTCCATTTAAACCTACATTACTTCTGCTCAAGCACTCTCAACTCTTTTCTTCTTTTAGCGACTATTTCACTAATCCAGTTATTTACATGCTATTTAACTCTGTTAGCTACTTTAGCTTAGCAGTTAGACATGTCGCTCCAACAGAAATTATTCTAAATGCACAGTAGGGCGTGGATTATTTTTATAACATCTTATTTCTGATAGTATGTTGGTTAAAACAATCGTCAATCATCCGTTCAATCGTCGGTTTAAGATCCCATCGCCAGTCGGCACAAGCCTACGCTGGGATAAATACAAGGAAGTAAGAGAGAGAAAGGTCGACCTAAAGATT
>JAOVVB010069803.1:0-14034 GCA_028570985.1 Heterobranchus longifilis | reverse complement strand
ACTAATTAGAATCAGAAAGCTTTATTGTCATTGCACATAGTACAACGAAATTTGCTGTGCAGCACCTAAAAACCATACATACATACATACATACATACATACACACATCTGTCCACATTCAGAAGTAATTAATTAATTAACAAAACATGTGAACAACGTGCAAAATATTGAATAGTATCTATGATTTGATGTAGATTAAACTACCCAACAGTATATTTAGTAGTTAGAGCTGGAATAATTAGTCACTTGACAGGTAATTAATTGGCAACTATTTTGATCGTTAAGTCATTTTTCATGCTAAAATACTGCATGGTTCCAGTTTTACTCATGTGAAGATTTGCTGGTTTTCCTTTGAATTATTTCCTTTTATTTTTTTAAATAATTTAGATGTTTTTCTGCTTTGAGTACTTTTGCTTTTAATACTTTAAGTACATTTTCCTTATTATACTTACATACTTTTACTTAAGTAACATTTTCAATGCAGCACTTTTACATTGGTATTAGTACTTAAGTAAAGCATCTGAATATTCCCACTGCTCTTAAAGTAATATCCTGTATTTATATTTATATTGTGTACATTGCCTGTAGGGGATATATTATTAACCCTAATGAAGATAGAAGCCACTTTATCTCATAGCAATAGCAGTTTTATTTATATAGCACATTTCTTACACAGGGGCAATTCAGTGTGCTTTACATAAATAAAAGCAAAACAGGACATCTATGTATAAAATCTGACTTAAAGAAAGTACAAAGTAGCCTACACAAACTAGTAATTGTAAGTGTAAAAGCTAGAGGTCTACTTCCAGAATTAAAGTGTAGTAGGGATAGAGTGCACAGTTTAGAGCTCAATCATAGGCACATAAAAAGAGACATATTTTTAATTTGTTTTTCAAAGTTGCTACATTTGGTGCCCATCTAATTTCTTCTTGCAGTTTGTTCCAGTTGCATGCATCTTGCTTCACCATGTTTAGTTTGGAGGCTGTACATAAGTTAACCTGAGTCCATGGATCTTAGCCCTACTCGGTTTATATTCTTTAAGCATATCAGATATTCTGAAACCATTCAGTGATTTCTAGATTAGTAGCAGCACTTTAATCTATTCTCTGATTCAGGAGTTCCCAAACTTTTTCAGCTCGAGACCCAAAAGAGAAATTTGGTGTCTCCCCGGGACCCAAACTTACTAAAATCAAAAATACATCATAAATTTACATTTATATGATAACAAACACAACAAACCATGAATTTAAATGTAAATGAAATGTATTTATTTAATTATAAAAGTACATCACGCCCCGCACACAGCATCTGAGCTGAACAGACCAGCGTAGCAAAAAAAGAAGGCTCTTCTTCTTTTTTAATTAGAAAAATAAATTCACATATCACAGCATTGTTCATTCATTTTACTCTGCAGATTGGTGACCCAATGAAAACGGGTCCCGACCTTTACTCTGAGAAAGACTGCTCTAACTAACTGGGAGCCAGTGTAAAGTTTTCAGAAAGTGAGTCATGTGCTCTGTCCTCTTGCTCGTGGTTCATGCAGAATGTTGAATGTCATTAGAGTGCAGCCGCATTTGGAGTGGTGCTTCCCTCCCCCGGTTAGATAAGACATCTCCCATCAGCTGGTTTTGAGTCCAAAGTTTGTCCCCAAATGATGCCTTTGTTCAATCCATTCTGCTTCCCCTCCCGTGTGTGCAGGCCAGTGGCGAGAGTATGGACGGTGGTGCTGCTGCTCGGGACGTGCCTCCTCTACTGCGCCCGCGTGGCGATGCCCATCTGTGCCGTCAGCATGGCCGAGCAGTTCAACTGGAGCAAGAGGGAGTCCGGCATGGTGCTGGGCAGCTTCTTCTGGGGCTACTGCTTCACACAAGTGTTCGGAGGCTACGTCAGCGACCGGTGGGAAACATTTGAGCTCAAACTGTTGTCATGTTGTGAGATAATAAGTAAACTGAAGTCTTTCGTGTCTATACAGATGCGTTGTGAATGCCGACAATGGTTTTCAATTGCCGTTTGTTTTAACTTCCTGCGCAAATGTCATTTGCATGAGATTATTACTGGCAGTGATGCAAACAGCTCAGATTGGACAGATAATTATACAGTGAATAAAGCTAAATGTTTGCTCTGTATTATCATGTTGTTAACTCTTGCAGGCTCACAGTGTCATAAACAGATAAAAGTTTTATTCCCTCCAGGATAGTCACACCAAAGTTAATAGTATAAAACGATTCCTCAAAATGCTTTATCCAGGGCTCGACATTAAGGCTGGTCCGTTTGTCCGGGACAAGTGGATTTTTTTGTAGGGCAAGTGGAAGAGAAATTTACAGACAAGATAAGTCATAAGCAAAGAAATACTCTCTGGGACGTCGTTTACGAAAACCTGGTCAAGCCAGCTGCCGCTTGGGTTTTGATGCTTGTCTATTTGTGGTGTTGCAGTATGGGTGCTTGGAGCGACCAAAAAGGACATATTTTAGCAATAATTTCTTACATTTAAAGTAACATAAAAACAACATTATATTGCACATTATATAAAAATAAATTCCAATCAAATTTGAAGTTATTCTACTATACTGTTTTTTTTGTTTGTTTTTTTTAAAAAGGGAGCTCCAAAGTTAAAATATCATCAAATCAACAATCAGCATTTCCTTCAGAGGTTTGCTGAAATTTCCAAAGGATTCCTGTTCAGGATGACCCTGACTATGACCATACAAATATTCATACTGGTTTTACTGTACAGCTTTTATGACAGGTCAAAGATGATTGTTTGATAATATTTTAACTTTGGAGCTCCCTTTAAAAAAAAAAGTAGTAGTAGAAAAGTAGAATAACTTGACATTTTATTATCTAATTAAATGTATTAACTTGACCAAAACTTGTCATTTTTACCCGGACAAGTAATTTTTGGCCCTGGCCTTTTGGCCTTTTTAAACAACATACTCGAATATGAGGCATTTTGAAAATTTTGGATTTTGGCCAAAAACCACATGCTATAGTATGACTTTTTGGGCTATTGAAGTGAAAAGTAGATTTACTTGTCTGAAGGACAAGTGCCTCAAAAAGTTAATGTCGGGCCCTGCTTTATCTGTCAGTAGATATCTTATTAAACATCCACAGTGTGTAATTCTGCTTGTATAAGTGTAACAAAGAACAGTGTTACAAGACATCCAAAAGATCAAAGTTGTGCCACTGCTCTCACAACCTTTAGCTGATAAAAGCAGCTCTCTGAAGTTAAAGCTAATACTGTCTGTCTGTCTGTCTTCTGTGTCCACAGGGTTGGAGGTGAGAAGGTCCTCCTGCTGTCCGCAGCAGCCTGGGGGTCGATGACGGCCTTCACCCCCATCCTGGCCCACTTCTGCTCGCAGCCGATCCTCTCCATGACACTGGCCCGCTTCCTCATGGGCTTGTTGCAAGGTGAGACCGGGTGCGACGGACCGTGCGATTGAGACAAATTGCATCTTGAGATTGCTGGAAATCGTTGAGGAGAAACATGATTCTCTTCAGGCTTTTTCCAGACCTTGAAAAATGGTTGTACACTTTTTTCCCAAGGTCTGGAAAGGGCATAAATATTCAACTTATTTAAAAGTCGGACATGAAAAGCACATAAACGCATGTTAAAGTCATAGTCAAGTGAGTGAGTGTGCTGTTGTCTGTGGATCTGTTTTTTTCTCTAAAAGTAAAAGGTCAAAGGTCTTTTTGAAAGACACTTGAAATTAAAAAAACAGTTCAATTTGTATTTTATCTAAAGAAACAATGGATGACTATTTAATTTACAGAGTAATCACATGACATTTATAAACCTCTGTTGTCTTTGGCTTGAGAACAAAAATTTATATAATAGGCGGGGTGCTGACGTGTCCGTTTTTCAACACCTGCCAAAGTATTTCCTGTTTTTTTAATATCGGCCCACATTTATGCATTTGTTTTGTGTATTGAGGTGGTAAAAAATCCTGCTTTTATTGCCTTGTTTACTCCTCTTTGAATTTCTTTCTAAACATTAACTGCTTATGTTTTGTGTCCTGATTTTAGGAGTTCATTACCCTTCTCTGGCGAGTCTGTGCTCTCAAAAGGTGGTGGAAAGTGAGAGAGGCTTCCTCATGAGCACCGTGGGTAGTGGCTCCTACCTGGGGTGAGTCAAGCGTTGTGCAATAAAACCCGAATGGTGGGAAAGAGATGAGTGTGTCTTCCTAGAAGATCACTGTTGGCAAAGAGGACAGGCACATTTAAACTCTTTAAACTCTGCAATAGAAATGGTGCCTACACTGGTATTTATACTTATTGTGATGGCATATGTTGGAGTATCTTCAAATGCTTCATATCCCTAAAATCTGTACAGCCACAACTAAAAGGTTTTGCAAGTCAATAAACCATAATAATTGATAAAAGTATTGAAATTGTGTCATAAATAAAAAGGATTACAAAAATGTTTTTTCATCAAATTTTACAAAACAAACACACAAAACATACTGATGCAAAATATTTCTGAATATAGAAACATTAACAAAATATTTCTATAATATGCTAATTTTTATGCATGCTAAGGCGTTGCAACAGTTTATCCAACAGTTTTGGACCGCACGTCATGTGATGTGATGACGTCATCAACAGCATACAACATGCTGGCTCTAAAGACAGAAGCCTTTTAGCTTTCTGCAGCAACAAGAATGAAGTTTCTAGATATTATAGTTCATATTTTAGATTGATTTAAACAGGATCATGTAAACTGCGGCCGCCCGTTTTCAGAGGGGTTAAAAAGCTACGTCGGTTGTGATCCCACAATAACAAAATGCTGATTTTATTATCGTTGTGCAGATGTATAGACAGTTCAAGGAATATATAAAAGAAGGAAGAGTCATGACATCACTGGTTCATCGCATGCATTTGATTATAATAGAGCATTTCTGTTATCAATAACTAACCACCTATCAAACCGATAATGATATTTAATATTATTCAGGAGGGCTAACATTAGCCAGCTCATTCCATAATGTTTCCTTTTATGGTCAGGAGGGGGCGCTAATCAGCAAATTCCAGATACCTCTGGACCTTTATCACATACTGCTTGTTACTTTGTTCATCAGTGATCTTGGACCAAACAGGGGCCTGAGTTGAGCTGTATGCAGCTGCTGGTCAGAGCCATGATCTGTTTGGAGACCAGTAACAAAAAAAAAACATGCATATTTAGATAAAAAAAACAAAAAAACATCAGTCCACATAATGTGTTATCTTTAATTTTGTCGAAGCATTTTTCAGTCAAAGGTGAAACAACACAGATATGATGGGAATTGCCATGTCTGTCCCTTTAACTTCAATAGAACTGGCACCAAAGCAAAATTAGAATGTTGTCACGATGACATGACTCTTTCCTTCATTTATATATTCCTTGAGACAGTTTTCTTATAACATCTTGACATTTGTTTGTGTTTAATTGGCCCATGGTGGTGAATGGAATGCTAAAATGTCTTCCTGATGCACATACCTTTAGTTAATCCTTTGTCGCTGGCTTCTTCAGTCTTGCTGTTTCAGATTGTAGTTTCCTTAACTGTGTTGCCAGTTGTGCAAGAGAATCCAGTTTCTTGTTTTGTGTCACAATTGTGTTAATCTATATTACTTTGCTGTAAGAAGCATTACATCTCCTGCTGTCCAAACACACTGAGGCTACACACCTGCCTCTATTTATCACTTAATTGTGTAACATGACCCATCCCCCCCCCCAACATGTTACTGCCCCCTTGTGGCGTGGCATACCAATACCCACAAAATATAAATGAGTCTTTCAAAAAGAAACCAAAAAACACCCATACAAGCTCCAACAGTTTGCTTTCAAAGTTCACCTCATGCTGTGTATGCGCGTAATCAAACTGCAATGTTGAAACATTTTATTAGAAGGGTGTGTTTGACTTGTCGTGTCTTGTTGTGACTTTTTTTTCCCCCAGCACTCTGGTGATCGGAGGGGCTGGCTCCCTCATGTTAGACCTGTATGGCTGGCAGAGTGTTTTCTACGTGTCTGGTCTCCTCTCAGTCCTGTGGGCCTACTGCATGTGGAAATATCTGCTCAAAGGAGAAGGCAAGGGAGGCTTTAAATGTTTCAACAGCATCATAGCACACTCCTATCTTGCAGCTGCTTATTTGTATAATAGGAGTCAGTGTCCTCTTGTATGCTCACGTGTGTCTTTGTTTGTCTGTGTTTGCAGGGCCTATCATCACGCTGGAGTCCCTGGGAAGTGGTGGGCCCCAGTCCAAACTGTCCAAAAGACATTGGTTACGGCTTCTCAAACAACCAGCAGTCTGGTGAGATAAAGATAAAGGAAGTGTGTGTGTGTGTGAGTGCATGTGCAAGCTCCTTCGTCTCCAGGCATAGAAATTTAAAATAATATAAGAGGAAGAATGTAGACTAAGATCCGGATTTTATATGTAGCAGATTTTTGAATAGCAAGCCCAGTCTCTGCTGTCTGTTAATGTCTCACATATTGAGTTCTTCCGTGTCTTTCCCGTCTCTCCCTATGGCCGAGATATTTATACACTGTAATGCAACTGATATGCTCCATTTCCAGTGACAGGGAAACCTCTGTGGGTTTATTTGATGTATCTGATCCACCTTGAGAGTATCAGGTTAGATGACAGTTTGATGGCTGCAGTGCTGAAAATATTCACAAACTCTTGATGTTTTCCACCACATGCTACTTGCCTTAACACAGGTCTGATTTAGACAGGAAAACAATAGATGTCAAACATGTAGCACAGGCACAAGCTTCTGTCGAATCATGAGACAGTGCTAGAAGAAATGGGACATTGGTTTTGTTAACAAAACTGAGCAACCTTTTGTATACCTACAGTATGTGTAAATATAGTTTTAATGCGCTTATTTTGTCTTCTTCTTTCTCTTCACTCTGAACAGTGCTGTGATCGTTACGCACCTTTGCACAGCGAGCACCTTCTTCACTCTTTTGTCGTGGCTGCCAACATTCTTTAAAGACACTTTCCCCGATGCCAAGGTAACCAGGATACCTTTTGATCTTATATTTGATCCCAAGATGATAGGAATAATTACAGTAAAACAAGAAAGACTAACTTAACAAGACTAAGAGTCTACTGTATGACTGCACTTGGGTCACAGCGCCAGCATGCTAACATGCTCACAACGGGGTCATTCCTATGTTCCCAGGGTCCTATTTTCCCTAGATGTATATGGCACATAATGGGGACATGATTAACGGGTCCTATGTTCCTCAGTTCTACATATGTGTTCTCCCAGGGTCCCCAGCTCTATATAGCACATAATGGGAACCTGAAATACCTGTATTTGCTTAATAGTATAGTATTGCCATTTCGAAAAACAGGTTAAGATGAGGAAAAAGGTCAAGGGTCAGATTAAGGTGAAAGAGCTGCTCCAACAATCAACTATTGCCATCTTCAAACAGGTTAAGATTAGGAGAGAGGTCAAAGGTCAGATAAGGGTAAGGGAGCTCCAACAACTAACTATTGCGCTCTCCAAACAGGTTAAGATTAGGAAAGAGGTTAGGCACTAGATAAAAAAAATCAGGGGATCATCAAAGTCATTCAGATTCATCCTCTGGGGACCACCTGATATCGAGACATTTCACTTAAAAAGTCAGGGGACCTCTGGGCACCATGATGTCTGTACAAAAGAACATGTGTTGTCCCTCCAGGGTTGGGTGTTCAATGTAATCCCCTGGTTGGTGGCCATACCCTCGTCCCTCTTCAGTGGCTGCCTGTCTGACCACCTCATCAGTCAAGGTAGGCCAACTAATGCACAGATATCAGAATGATTTTAAAGTAGCTGTGTAATTGAGTGTCCTAACTTCTCTCTTGATCCCCACAGGCTTCGATACAGCCTCAGTGAGGAAGTTGATGCAGGTACAATATCTGACTGTTTCCTTATTATTCCGTGTGTATGTTATCTGTTTATTGTATGAACGTCCTCCCTCTTTACACTTGCAGACAATGGATTGTGTAAGGTTTTGATTGGTGTGTTTTGTGTGCATTCATTCCTCTGTCAGTTTTTCTCCATGGGTGTGTCCAGTGTGTTTACCCTTCTTCTGTGTGGCAACACCAGCTTCCCCTGGGCTGTAGCATTTGTATCTGCCACCATGGGCCTCACCACCTTCAGTCACAGGTACTGGCACCTAGAATGTCCTTACACTCTCATCTCTCGCTATGAAGCTAGCACCTTTTTTTTTCTTCTTTTTTTTTTTAGATCTAAATACAGTGTTCCCCAAGGGTCCGTTTTGTGTTTTGTATTGCTTCAAACCATTTTAAACCATTACATTAATTTCCATCGCTATGAGGACAGCACATAGACATAGCCACCGTGACGTCACCCATTTGTTTGTGGACTCCCGCTTTGAAGTTTGGCATTTTGGCTGTCACCATCTTGTTTTTTCTGGAGCCAGAAGTGACCATATTTGGACGAGGGAGGGGTGGATCTAGCAGAGAGCTAGCAGCTAGCCACCTGTGATGGCACACCCTTAATTATGCATAACTTTAAGTTTAATTTAAGCTTAATATAATTTAAATGGGTGAGTTATATAAAAATTCACCCCCTCGTACAATTGTCATGAATCAGGAAATTAGCTATAGACACCAAAACTGTTTTTTGTACCAGGCTGTAAACATGTTTATTTCTGCTGTAAAGCATTTTAACATGGGGGTCTATGGGGATTAACTCACTTTTGGAGCCAGCCTCAAGTAGCCATTCAAGCAACTGCAGTTTTTGGCACTTCCACGTTGGCTTAATTTTTCAGAGGTTGCTGCTTAGGGACAGCACCACATAGCAGCCTCGACATCCCACCACCTCCTCCAGTGAAGTGTTTTCCAAATTACACTGTTGCCCACCAAAGCTCCACTGAGTTTAACCAGGGAAGACTTGGCAGCGTCTCAGCTTATATTAGGCCTGCAGTTAGAAACTTTGGGCTGCTGTTTGACCCTTGCCTGGATCCAGACCTTAGACCGCCCACTCCATTGAGTTCTCTGATTCTGTAAACAGAGTGTAACGAGTTGACGATTCCGTCTAATATCAGGCTAGTTTGACCCACTTTGCGCCTCTGATTCATTTAATTTCTTTATGTTTTGCAGTCTTGCTTTAACCACGAAAGGAAAATCCCCCAAAGTAGGACCTTAAGTTATAATCCTTCTATTGTATCTGGAAAAGGTCATGTCTGTGAAAAATGGGTCATTGATATGTGCTTTCATTCTTATTAGTAAGGCCAAATTTCCCCCAAAACATCACTAGTTTTTAGCAAACATTACTCAAAAGGAAGTAAATAGTGCATTTGTTGTGGACTATTTTCAAGTGCAGATTAAAACACATTTGGTGTGCTACTGAGTATTTATGGCACCAAGATGGTGACAGGCGTTTCATGGGACTTGCTGATAATAAGAAAAACATATAATATCACTTATCCTTTTTAAACTGAGTATATGTCCTTCACTTTATGCCAAAACAAAAAAAAACAATTGCATACTAAAGAAGGGTGGGTGAATGAGCGTGGGTGAGTCGCTACAGAGACAGAACCAAAAGATGATGAAACTTGACCACAAGCATGAGGAAGCATCTGCTGTGGTGTGGATGTGTTTCTTATTTGGTGCTTTTTGACTTGTAGCGTCATTTGAAAACTCGCTTGTATGATTTTTTAATTTTTCTTCTTTTTTTGGACATTAGTTTATATTTTCTTTACTTTAATTACTTTTCTGATGTTAAAAAATCCCAAAGTTATACAACTATTACTGCAATACTTCTAATATGTCTCCAGATCCACAGCAACAGTCATTTTTACTGAGCTTACTCCGTAAAGAAAGCAAATGTATTTTTTCATTCATGTTCCATACTTGATAAGTACAATATATGCAAGGAACAATATAGATAGAGTTGGTGATAGCAGGCCGGGAGCAGAATATAGACTAACCATGATACACTTCCCTGAATACACACATTAGTTTTACTCTGAGGCAATACAGAATTAGTACCTCATATGGCTAATAAAATGTATTTCTTTTACAGCGGTGTATCTGTTAATGTTCAAGATCTCGCTCCTTCCTGCGCTGGAGCTTTATTTGGTAAGTTTTTAAAAAATATATTTTTCCAGAATTTCTGAAAACTTCTCATGAAATTTATATTCATGCAAAACATTTTATCTGAGAATTTTTTTTAAAGCAAGAGTGCAATTTTTAATTAAGTCCTGAATTTTACATGTGTGCATCTGCATTTCTTTCACAGGTGTCATGAATACATGTGGTGCTTTCTTAGGTGAGTTTCTGGCAAAGAGACAAATATCTGTGATGAATCTTTCACCAGCAGTTGCTAAATTACACTGATCTATTGAGTGAAATAATTCATCCACTTCTCTAAATTCAAACTTTGAGCCGATGTGTCTCCTGTCAGTCATGTTGACTCCTATGTGCCATGCATATTTCATCAAGGGAGCATGATGGCGTTTGTGTCAGATGAATAATACAGCGAACGGAGGATGACAGTTTGTGGTCCTGCGAGGGACGAGTAATGGACTGTGACATTTTCTCTCCAGAAAAAAATGGAAGCTACTGTGTGCTTTGTTTAATTTGTAATAATGTGCTATTAATGGCGATTCTGTGTTGTGTGTGTGTGTGTGTGTCTGTGCAGGGGTCCTACTGGTGTATTTCTCGGGGTATCTCATCGAGGCCACAGGCTCGTGGGCATCTGTGTTTGCCCTTATCACCACCGTCAACCTGCTGGGCCTCTGCACGTTCCTGGCCTTCGCTGAGGCCCGCCGCGTCGACATTGACTGTAGTAAGGTCCGCCACCACAACATCCACATCTAAATCATCAGCCATCACGGGGACTAGCATGCTATCCCCCCCCACCCTCCCCAAGGGAGATACGACCTCGGGCAACCAGCAGCTCGAATATTATCTACTCTGGAGAACGAGCCAATGGATAGCACGCGGCACACAGACAAAGCCCAGCATATAACATCTGGAAAACTTTGAGTGGCTCTGTGTCTGGTTGAGGAAAGTACTGCAACAGTTACTGAAAAGCACACAGCAGAGCCTGCACACTGTTACTGAAAGATCTTGTGGAGCTATAGCGCAAAATCCGAGTGAAACGCAGTTGTGTTAAGAGGATGCTCCGTCAATTCAGGGTGGAACGGGAATGAAAAGAGACGTCTACACTACCTCCAGGTCCCAGCTTGTGCAGCACGTGGTGGTTAAACAGTTACTGTTTATGGTCATTTGTTACAGAATGTTACTTAGAACAAGAAAAGTCATCCACATATTTTACATGTGAGAGTGATGGATGTGTTTCAGTCTCAGGAGCTCTCTGACAGTTGTGACAGACCAAGGTGGTGTGTTGTTACCCTGCAGGGGGTGCGTGTGTGTGTGTGTGTGTGGGGGGGGGGGTGGGTGGTTGTATGGGTGACACAGTGAGAGTCCAGCCTCTCTTACCTGAAGTCTTTTATTAGTATGCCCCACTCACCCATCACTGTCTGAGTGACACCTCATTACCCAGCCACTAATTACTTGGCAGGCACTCTAATGTCCTGTACGATCTACCTTCTATAGTCCCCGTCTCCATGGTTACAAGCTCGTCTTATCGTTACAGTCGGAGGAGGTGAAAGGGGTCACGGGAAGCTGTATGGCAACGAGGCTTTGACGGAGTGCGTTCTCCCTGTTTGTTGTCTTAAAGAATATGTTTCGAGTAGGAAGACCAAAGGTAATGAATTAATTATTTGTAATTTTCTTTCTATGTGATTGCATGTAATAGAAATACCTCACTTAATTATTTTTGAGTACTTATATATTTATATGGCTTTATGATTTCTTTTTGTCAATTTCAAAAAGATCTTTTTTTAGAGAAAGAAATATATTAAGTTAGATGACAGGAAAAATAAATATATGACAGAAAATCATAGTAAGTTATCAAAAGTGTGATGGAGTATGAAATAATAGACCTTTCTGCAAGTCTAGTCTCCTCACTTATTCTTCTGACCTGCACTTTGGTCCACATTATCGTTTTGGCGAAAACTGGATCGCCAGCGTTTTTTTGCGTTAAAAGATCCACCCTTATTGTCGCACTTAAACATCACTGTTACCTAGGCGCTGGACAGGAAGTGATGTCAGTATTTGGGAAGGCAGCACAGGGTGGAGCCCATTCACTTGTCCTGGAGGCGTCAGAGGTATCTCTCTCAAACTGATATAGTCTCCGTGTTACACACTGACATGATGAATGTAGGCGAGGGGGATTTGAAAAGTCTTGGGTTCAATGCAGCTGAGGAACTGGGGAACATTTGGCGTATCGATATTACTGCAAAGTACGTAGCAACATCAAGTTAGCTGCACAGCTGTCTGAATGTTGTGATTGTTTGTGGCATTTAGCTTTAGCATTCACAGTTTAAAGATTTCATTTTCGATCTAGATGCTTGACATGTGTACCTTTAAATCTATGCATTTATTATTTCGTGCCTGATTTAAGCATAAATGATGTCATTTATTGATTATTGTACATCGCTCCATTTTTGCCTTTTGTGTTGCTTCTGTATGACTTGTTATTGTTATTCACATACAAAGGCACATACATTTTCGTGGATGTTTTCTATAAACACTTGGAAGTGTATCCTTTGATTGAATATTTTGTCTGTATATTTCTGAAATGCCCAATGTGTTTCTTGCATTGTCGTGGTCAGTGGTTACACAAATGCAGGCATGAGAAATGAATTTGATTTATTTATACCTTTGCTCTCTGTGTTTCAGAGTAAAGATACATTTTCTGTATATCAAACATATTTAGATTGTTTGTTACAAAGACAGAAATCTACTGACTATTTAGAATAATTTATTTTGATATCTGATATCTATGCCAAATGTCACTTTGATTCTGTACCTACACTATGTTTTGTAGTGACCATACACTAGACCTTTCAGATACACAACTTATTTACACAAGACCACGCTATAAAATACTCAGCCTTCAACATTTTGGCCCCACATCCCTCAGATGTTTTACCCGCCTTAGCAGATGTGCATTATTTACAACGGCCTTCACTCCTTGTCCCTTTTTTCTGTTACTGTCCTGACATCCTGCAAAATGTAAACATGTACATGAGAAACAACTGGAGTTCTGTTTACCAACATATCTCACTGTAGGTTTCCTGAAAGCCTTCTGAAAAATACTTTTTGATAACATGTAAAATATCTATGATAGAAAGAATACATTTGTGCAAGAAAATGCAGTATTCTAGTGCTTTTAAGGTATGTTCTATTTAAAAGCATATATTAACTTTGAATAAAAATATATATTTTGTCAACACTGCTGAGTTGTTTCAGTGTGCTGCATGTATTTCCTCTGTGGTGCCACAGGGAGGCAGCACAGGATCAACAATGAGGAGAGCACATGGTGCCGTCCAAATACTTCTGCCATGTAGAGTGGAGGCCTTCTATGTGGATGATCTCTTAAAAGTCTTCATTGAGATGACTTATAGCAAATATTACCCATGATTACATGAAAGAGTAATTTCATACATCTATACGCACTACATCACTGGTTCACAACCTGAGGGTCCCGACCCCTGAGGGTTGTAAGTCGAGGTCTTCAAAAAGATTGTGCCTGCACCCACAAAAAAAAACCAGAAATGTACTACCCAGAATTATTTGAAAGCTGGGACCCGGACCCATGCAGACCCGAGAAACGTTGAACCCCGACCCAGCAGACACAGACCCGATCGGCACCGATTTCACAGCTGATTGCAAACAACAAGTTAACATTCATTTACAAGTTGTCAAAACAAAACTTTGTGTCTTACCTAACGTACCGTTAGTAGCCTTCTCCCCTGCGCCTGGCCGTGACACATATAATCCATGCTCCGCTGAGAAAGTTGTTAAAATACATCCAGTTTCTGTTATTCCTCTTGTTGACTGAAACAGCTAATCCACTCGTTAAAAGTCCACTTGATGTCAGAGTGGTGATAGATGACAAACGCATTCATTTACAATCAGCATTGCAGTTTTGTTGCATCTAGCACAGTAAAGGTAATTGTTTGCCAGGGC
>JAOVVB010069778.1:0-14034 GCA_028570985.1 Heterobranchus longifilis | reverse complement strand
TTCACAAGTCATTTTAAAGTCCAAGTCAAGTCTCAAGTCTGTTTTTGGAATAATAAGTCTTCCATCCTCTGAGAGCAAAGGTTAGAAATAAACACTGTCACATGCTTATTTCTAGGGAATGCACTTTGCTTTGTATATTGTCTATCTTTAATTTAGCCATTTCTGTTTAATACAATTATCCGACTGTTATTCTTTTTATCGACACAAAGGTATCGATAAGACCACTTTAAAATATCATACTTGATAGCTGCATAGAATGTCTGACTCAGAATGTCAGAGGGGCACAGGCGAAATAAATAAAAAGAGCACCAGCTGCATGTTGTGGGACAGCAGCACGCAGAAAGTGTTCTAGCATGTATGGCAGCCTACAGCACTGCATCATGTTTTTTCTACTGAAAGGGCAGCCTAGAGGATACTTAATCATCTTTTATCTGCTATAGGGGCATCTTAGGGGGCACTTTCACTTTTTTTTTAACATGCAGGCATGTTAAAAAGAGGCCCGCCCGTCATGCGTAAAGCCCAGGAGGTCTGTTTTATGCAGCCATATTTAGGCTACTCTCTCCCTAAAAAATAATTGTTTCCTGAACAAATAACATCTGGTAGCCTACTGAGTGGAAGCCAAGATAAGTTTCTATTTTATGAATTCACTGTCGGGCATCGCTGTAAAAAAAAACAAAAACAAATGTCTCTGCACCGCAACGGAATCTCTCCTGCGTAACTGCGTGCGCGCACACCTTGGATGGCGTTATCATTTCGGTTGTAAATAACAGACTAATTGTAACGAAGTTATGAATGGCAAATGTAGCGAGTAGTCAATTGGGGACAAACAAAAATAACAACACCGGGCTGTGTGTCTCCTGTAAACATGTCCATGGGTCCTGAAATGAAAAGCAACAAGCCACAGGTTCCGCGACGCACATGCGCTGCTCAGGTAGTGGGCGTTTTCCGGTACACAATGTATACTCCAGTATATAGACGGCCCCATTAAACAGCCGATTTACCGTTACAATTCCTTTTAAAGTCATTTAACAAACTACAACCATGAAACCAATTTTGTACAACGTTTCGGTGTAAGTTTTCTGTTGTTTCAGAAAGGTTTTATATTGTTACTGACCTGGGGAAAGTTGTAAAGGGCGGTGAGTGATGAGTTGCGTCGTAAGCATGGCTTTTCAGCAATCATTTGCGTAATAAGCCAAAACAGCACCCGTAGCCTCTAACTCTCCGGTCCTGTGAGAATACGCTGCTCATTACCGTCATCTACTGACAGGGCATGGCATTACATGGCATGAGACAGTCAGGTCTGGGGTTTTGACCTCTAAAATCAGTTTTATTTACACTGATCTCATACAGGAGCTCTCCAATTGACGGAAATCTTGGAGAACTTTAATCCATGTGTACAATCCCTGTGCTTACACACAAGTGTTTTCACTAGAGCACACACATTCACACAGACACAGAGGAAAAAAGTGCTGAAGAATAACAACACCATCATCTGTGCTTTGTCGTTTTATCTTCCTCGACAGCCGCCACCTGACGGGGAGCTCAGATCTTTAATTGACTGTCTCAGAAGCCATGACAACTTCAAATCCCGGCTGATCTTTAAGGATACAACGTGATAGAGGGAAGACTACCTGCACAAAGTGAGTTGCAAAAAATCAGTCATCATCTATATTAAAAAATATTACTAATGAGCTACCACCATTATTGTTGGTGGAGATATTATTAAAGCGGCACATCTGATGCAACGAAGCAGTCGTGGAGGTAACGGGAGCTGCAGAGACAGCACGCATCTTGCATGCTAATATGATGTGAGAAGTTGTGGGATATCTGTGGGAAATATTGAAATCACTAGCAATGTCTCGGAGACATCTGTCTAAAAATAAACCACGCAAATTAATTGCTGAGAGTGAGGCAACGCAGAGGTGTGAGCAGGTACTACATCATCCCGATGTGGCTCTGTGGAACAAGCCTAAAGTTACTTCTGACTAATTAATGGTTAGATGTAGTGCAGGAGACCTGTGGCTAAATGATCAGGGAAAATAAATTGCTACAATTACTGCATGTTGGATGAAACATAAACCCTGCGTGTGTTGGTGCGTGTGTGTGCGCGCAGCACACATATTTGACCCTTTTTCTTTACCAGATGTTCTTTTGCTTTCTTGTTTTAAGACAATATTGTGTAGAGAAAACACCCACTCACACTCCGATGCCTCAGCAAAAGGAGGTTGTCTCTTGATCCATCAAACGCGCTTTCACCAATCTCCATCTCCTCTTGCCTTTTGATTTTTTTTTTTTTTTTTTCTCTTATTTTCCAGGCGAGCTCGCTGCCTCTCAGGCAGGAGATTGCAGCGTGGCACGGGGACGAGGGCTGACAGTAAATTAATGACTGCGATGGCGTGATTAGGGGGAAGATTGCCGCCCACCATCAAAGCGCATTGGATGCTGTCATAATAATCGCGCCTTTGATTACCAGTAATTGAAAAAGCCGTCACAAATGCATGGATGGCTACCACTGGCAGGAAGAGAGGGTAGACTATCTCTGAGCTTGGAGTACTTTGCTTCTTCAAGAAGTCATCGAATCTAATCAAAGGAATGGTTACTAAGATGGTGTTGTGGCCACGTAGACATCAATGATCCTAGGAAACGTATAATGTTTCTGTTTGGAAATCCTAGCTATAAATGCATGGACTGTATGTTTCATTAATCCAAACAAGTCAACTGTCAGAGAGTCCAGGGTTTGTTCAGTTTTAGGGGTGACAGAGAAATTCTCCCTCGCCTTTCCTACAGGAAGAACTATTAAATTAGCCGAGCTACAATATACTGTATATTCCCACGCAAATCCTCCTCCTCTAGCTTGTTAAGTGAAGCACAACGTATTTTAAAGAGGTTTTTGAGATAGTAGAGAGCGGCACTGGGGAGGGAGATGCAGTGGAGAACATTAGAGAGGAATTCGACTGTCAGTCCCTATTGAGTACATATACAATACAGAATTAAAGGCTGAAAAATCAGAATATGGGAGGAAATTGGAGAATGAGTTTACATGAACTGTAGTATATCTGATCACTGGAAAACCAGTCAGTAATCAGATTTCTCTACCCACTACGCCTGAACATAGTTTGAGTCAAGTTGATAATAACAAGCACATACTAACTCAAATTACCTACACTGAATACTTTAGTGTAGTTAAATCAAAATAGTATTTTAATGTGATGACTCTGTATTTATGTGCATGTAAACATGCTCAGTGTATAGCTGAAGAAAACAATGTTGTTTTTCTCTATAATTCACTTGAAACAGTTGATGTTAAGTTTTGTACTAATTTTCTTAAGAAAATACTTTTCATTTTTAAGTATTTAATTCACACAGGAGTATACAAAAAATAGGGTTTACCATGTGGTTATTTCATATAGTCTATTTATATATTAAATTACCAGAAAACATGCTATATCGTGACATGTATCATTATCGAGATATGAAATGACCTACTGTATATCGTGCGACTCCGATATACTGAGAAATACAGAGAGCTTTCCCTGGCACCAATAGGCTTAAATCAGAATTGTGTGAATTTGTTTGGCAAGGACTTGAATGTAACAGACGTCCCGCTTTAAATTGAGACTGTTCGACTTTCGCAGGTAGTCGGCTGTTCAACTGTGGAAATCGGCCTTTACAGATGTGTCTGTTTTTATTTCAGTCAGACTTGGATTTAATTACTTTGGATGCAACTGTGGTGCTTCCTTTCATCCCGCTACATAGATCGGACAGCGATACTCTCCCTGTCTGCTCTTGTAAAAAAACCCAGTTAACCCATTTATGTTATGTGTACACGGGAGTCTAGCTGCACTGACTGGGGTCTCTATAATATTTTACTCCAATCACATTTGAATCATTTTGCCACAGAAACCCAGCAGTAACCTGACTACATAAGTCTGCATTCATTTTTTTTTGACCAATTGTCAACAGAGCAACACACTGTATCTGGCTCTTTAACTGCTAAACGCTCCACTGTTTGCTAACTTTTATTTGTCTGTCTGCTGTTTGGAGCTCGACAAGTTGCGTACACAGTGTTTATCAAACCCGTTTAGCTGAAACAGGCTGCCTGCTGTGGCTGGCAGTCTGATGTCTGAATACAGTATTTAGATCAGGTGGAGACTAGCAGTATGTGGTGTATCCTGTGGCCACTTATCTATTAAGTACAGGACAATGAAAATTCAGTGTTTTCACATGAACCAAAACAGCTTTGGTTTGTACTTTGCTGATTGTGGTCTTTGTCGTTCACCAGGTCTCGGCGCCATAAAGCAGCACTGATTTTACATTCGAGTTGAAGATTCTACAAAACCTTTAACAACAACTGCCTAAGAAGAATTCTTAATATCCACTGGTCAGACAAGATCAGCAGTAATGATCTGTGGACAAGGACACAACAACTATCAGCAGTGGAGGAAATTGGAAGAAGAAGATGGAGATGGAGATGGAGATGGATAGAGCACACACTACGAAAACCAGTATCAAGCACCACCAGACAAGCTTCGACTTGGAACCTTTAAGGGAAGAGGACAAGAGAACGGCCAAAGAACACCTAGCGACGGGATCTCCAGCCAGACGTCGAGAGACTGGGATACACCTGGTGCCAGATAGAAAAGGAAACCGATGACCGAGAACCCTGGAGGTCCCGTGTCGACGGCCTATACCCCGGGAGGGGCGGCAGGCTTAAGTAAGTAAAGTAAAACAGCCTTGAAATATATATAAATGTGGCATCTCTCCACCTCATCAACCACTGTACTCTCTGTCTTGATTACCCTAACATCAATGTCCTGGTGTATTAGAAAGGTGAATTAGATTTAGATGGTTTCTATGTGATGTGGTGTGATGGCAAACTGCTTTCCCCCCCACTGTGCGTTTTCATCTAACAAAAGGTAATTCAAAGAAATGTCTTTCCTTCATTCACTTTCGTCTCCGTCAGCGGGGAGCGAAGGATCAGGTCGACTCTGAAAGTGGCTTTTCAGCTTTCGCCTACATCCCCCTCGCAGCATTGTCAGTTGACATACAGTAAGTGGGGCCGCATTAGCTTGATATCTAACTCCCCGAGCATGAAATAAAAAATGGCGCAGGCCACAAAGCATACACAGAATAATAGGATTTGTTAATAGCAATGAGGCATAAAGAGAGGCTTTAATATATTATATTTGTTCCGATTTGACACTGGGATCCAAGCGGGTGCACAAATCTCTTTAGGATGTGAAGAAACAGCTCAAGCTCAGTGGGTGGAAGCATTCAGAACAAATTCAAATGAAGCAAATATGAGGAGGGAGGGGTGAGCAATCATCATACATCAGACCAGTCGGAGCCCTCGCTGGCAATATGCTCGCACCTCAATGGCTCGGAAATAAAGAATATTGGACCCGAGCGGGGACATAGTCTGTTTATCTCTTCCCGTCACAGTCGAATCAGTGCATCGGTATGTATCCATCTGTATGTGTCAGAGATCAACAACCTCACAAACATCACCTACCCAACTGCTCCTGTTACTTACACTCTGGTAAAGATACAGAAGCAAAGGAATGTGTTGCAATCTTTTTTTCTTTTTTTTTCCCTTACTAGCACCTGCCACACACACCTCACTTTAATTGGGTTTGATCAAGCTCAAAGTCAAACGGCGCTCTAGCTTCTTCTTCCAGAGTCGTGAAAACAATTAGAAAATCTCAGGTTACACCGTCACTGGAGGTTTTCAACTTTCTCTTTTTGCCTTGTAGAGAAAAAAAAGCATAAAAGGCATACAATCATTGCCAAGGTTTTTTTTTTTTTTCAAGCTGTCTGCAATGTGGCTCATCATCTGTCACTACTGTCCCCCTGAGATCTGCCTGTAGAGTCAATTAGTGTTTGGGCCCTTCCACCAATTGCTAAGCATCATTAAATATGGAGTGTCGAGGGAATGTGTGTCCGTGTGTCGGAGAGGTCACATGTCTGTGTAACTACATTTTCAGCACTTAACGTGTTTGTTAGCAGTATGGTCATACTGATACTGGACATTAATATCCATATCGATAACGGAAAGTTTAAAAAAAATCTTATAACACTATATATGTGCCGGTACTCATTTTTAAAGGGAACATATCATAAAAAAAACTCACTTTTTCAGTGCTTGTGCACAAACATTTGGGTATCTGGAGTGCATAAAACTGTGACAAACTGTGAAATAAGACAACCCAGTCAGTTTTTTGTGAGTTCCTGGATCAGAAAGCATGGGATTCAAGTCAGATTTGCCTCCCCTTCCTATGTCACACGCAGGCTCATTAGAATATACCGCCCCCATCTCCATAAACTTCTCAGCGCTCTCTGGTGAACAAACTATATAATAGCAACACTATTTCTCTTTCTATCTTTGGCATTTCTGTACTGCAATTTCTTGTTACTTATCTGCCAATGTATGTGCCAATATATATCAGCGATGAGCTGAAATGAGCTGATCAGCCAATGAATCTGTCAGTGTGATTCCTACCTCATACTCAAACTCCTCTGTCCTCTCTCCATCAGCTGGAACAGGCGAGAGGTAGTCCGTCCCTTCATAGTAATCCTGGTCCATTGTGTGAAGAGAGTGACAGCTGTCGGGGGAGACGGGCAGAGGAAGAAAGAGGTGGTGAGTTGGGCGTGAGCAAGATCCTTTTCCTCATTTTCTTTCAAATGTGTTCAATGCTTCTAAGTGACAGGATTCCCTCGCCTTTGTCTTCGCTAGAATCGGAAGAATAAAGGATTTGTCAAGAGCTTTCAGTGCAGCTGGAGTGTGTGCGATAAAAATACAGCCCCTTGTTAATAACAGCATATCCACATAATTTGCTTCCTACTCTTGACAGACAAAACCCCCCACATTGTACAGTGTAATTCTATTATGCTTCCCTCAGTCACTGTACAAAACAGCATTGTGAGGACCTAACAAGACGAGCAGCCTCGGTGCCACACAAGATAATCACGGTGGACGAAAAAACTTCAAAAAGACACTCTGTCGAACATGTTGAGTGATGTGTTCAGGGGTTGTCTGACTCTCAGATTACCCAGCGCTGTAAAAAAAAACTGTCTCAGAACAATCTTCCAGTCACAAAACCAGACTGGTAAATGTCAGAATGCTTTATACTTTGATGCCTCAATATTACACATATAACAACATTTGGCAGTAGGTGCAAAGAACACAATTACACATTTACAATCTAGCCTAAAAAACAGAGTGACAAACATTTGTTACATCTATAAAATAAAAATCTGCTGTATATTGGATTGTGCACCTGATCTCAGATGAAAAGAAGAAAATGTGAGTTTTATGGGACACATTGATTACATTTGGGCCCGGCCCGGGGCTGTAAGTAGCCCGCGAGCACACGTTGCACAGTGTTGCCTAGTTTTTTATTAGCCCATTTGCTTTAATCACCTTGTAAACCTTCCATGAGTCAAAATGGAAACGCCAAGCAGCTCCAATTATGGCAAGAAGGCCCCGTGGGGGATTGTATGGTGATATTGTGTGAGATATATACATGTGGCGATGATTTTGATCAGGTTGTGTATAGTACTTTATATGTAGCCTGTAACGCTGACAATAACCATTTTTATGATGTTTTTATTAATAATGAGTGTCTAGGCAAGCAATAATTGTCTGAGCGAGTCTCCAGTGACAAATATCAACAGATACTCAAATAATTCATGTTGTTTATGATTGCTGGAATTAATTATCTACAACAAATGCACGCATGGTTCACCGACAGCATTCTGACTTCCCAGTTCTGTGCTACGAAGTTCCTGCAGAACTATTGTCTCATTGTTTCATTCCCAAGAGGTGAAACCCAGATATTTCTTTATGCTAAACTTTTCTTGTTCACAGTTTACTCCTCCTTTGAGATGAACAGAATATAAACTAAAATGCCAGAAGAGGAAATAATGAACCCTGTTCCTTTTGTTGTTTTCCAGGAAAACCTCTTGTTGATACTTTAAACTCTCAGGATCTTTTTTTTTTTACGCATATTTTTATGCCTTCCTCCCACATAAACAATAAAAACATGTCTTTGAGGCATTGTACTACCCAGCATCCAGTTGAGATGTGATTAGACTTGTATAGTGATTGTACCACACATGTTGCTTTGAGTACATCCTTTCATCTCTAATACATTTATAGACATGTAAGCCCAACACACATATTTAATCTTACAGCTGAGTTATGTTTCTGTGCACGATCATCCAAGCAGACAGGGGACATGAATATCAAATAAAGAACATTGTAAAGGGCAGTTAACAAACTGCATGTGCTGTGTACTGACCAGGGAGACCACATTCATCAGTCAATCTGAATATTAAAGTCACTTGAGATTAGGGATGGGACAATAATGGATTTTATCGTGGATTGCGATAAAAAACACAATAAGTTGATCGTGGTGAATTCCCATTATCGGGATAATCGGGAATATCCTCACAAACTGACTGCAGTTTACTACAGTGTCCTATCTGTGTACCTGTGATGCAACACAAATATTTGTTTCTTTAAAAAAGTTGTAATGTTTAGAGAAAAAAAGTTGCAATGTTTTGAGAAAAAGTCATTGTTTAGAGAAATAAATCTTAGTTTTGTGAGAAAAAAGTCATAATGTTTAGAGAGAAAAAAGTACAATTTTATGAGGAAAAAAGTCACAAATGTTAAGAGAAAAAAGTCTTAATATTTAGAGAAAAAAAGTAAAGTTTTCATGGGAAAAAAAAGTCATAATATTTAGAGAGAAAAGTCTTAATATTTAGAGAATTTTTTTTTTTAATTTTCACAAGAACCAATTTCATGTTTAGAGAAAAAAAACTTACATTTTATGAGAAAAAAAGTCAATGTTTATAGAGAAAAAAAACATTACCTTTTATGAGAAAAAAGTTGCAATGTTTCAAGAAAAGAACTCACAATTTATTTTTTAAGAAAAAAGTCATTATGTTTAGAGAAAAAAGGTACAACTTTATGAGAAAAAAGTCACATAGTATGTAGAAAAAGGTCCCAACAAAGCAAAATGTAAGGTAAAGTGATTCCAGTGTGTTTTAGTGCTATTTTAAGAGTTTTAAACATATTTTGTTGATTATAATATATTATCATGAATTGCAATTATTTGGGCCAGGATAATCGTGACAGGACATTTTCATATCGTCCCATGACTACTTGAAGCTGTCGTACATGACTACAGTTTTAGTGAATTGCTTGTATTTATTCCATAGCATATTCAGGGATCCTGAAGTTAAATTTGATACCTTTTAAGACCCTTTCCATACATTTTAAGACCTCATCGCCACTTCAGGTTCTAACCAGTTACATCAGCAACACACAACTTACATTTACTGTATATTGATTGTAAGATCAACAAAACAGTCTTAGTTTGTGAAAACTCCTTATCAGTGCAACATAATTCACATAGGTGGGAAGAAAGCACAAGAGAATGAATTGAGTGACTAACTCAATGCAAGGTATGTTAGAGAGAGAAAGCATTAAAAAACAGTATTTGTATTTGAACTTGCATTTCCCCGTCAACTACAGTATGTTGTTTAACAACTGGGTGTAAAGGGACCTTCATGCACTCACCGTCTTTTTCAGATTACATCTAATCGAGTGGGATTCTATAAATAAACTGCACAGAACTCCACTGCAATGATTAAATTCAGGCAAACTTTAGCATACAACTTCTTTGGACAAAGAAGCCTACATACACTTTTCAAGGGCTTTAAATTTCACTAAATTGATTTATCAACTTTTAATAATTTTTAAGACACCCTGTATTCACAACTTTTTCATAATTGCTGCTTAGTGATACATTTAAATTGATGCTTAATTAGATATTGAAATGCAAAGCACACATGCATTCTGTATTAATGGTTAATTAGGACCACTTAGCCCTGTCCTTTATTTCTCTCTTTTTTTTAATGTAGTGTGTCCTATTGGTGAGAAGAAGATGTGAAGGACATTGAGAAACTCATTCATCAAATAAATCTATGTTCGTCAGACTATGCAGCTGGTTAGACAGTTCATTTATATTTTACAGGCGCCTTACATACTTGTAATGCTAATCCTGCAAACACTGATATTTCTGCTTCATAGCTCAATAACATTTCTCACTTCTTTTTTTCCTCTTCTTAATTACCATCAGTCCCAGTCAAAGTCAAGCCAAGGACACGACAACAAACTCCAGTGGCACTGAAGCAAAAGCCTTTGTAATTATAATCAAATGAAATACAAATACATTCAATTATATTAAATCACCGTCCTCCTTCAAAATATAATCCCTGTTTTGAACCACTATCAGGGTTTCCCTCAGTGTATTGCAAGCCCGGTGGCCCACTGGGCCTAAGTTGACACCCCATGGGGTCTAAGCATCGGGGGATTTTTTAAAATGTATTTTGTATTAGGTTTTTTAAACTACAGCTGCAGCGGGGCGGCTTGGTTGGAAATGTAGACGTACTCATATTTTCAAATCTCCAGTCAGCTTTTAGCACTGAGTTAATGTAGGACCCTATAGAATCTGTGTTATAGCTTTTTTTCAATTTTCAATTTGGCGTTTCTGTCCATGATTCTTGTTTTCACAGAAACTACCTTAATGCTGCCATCAGTCGCTGTCGCCCCCATCAAAAAAAATAATAATTTGGCCTAAGAATAGTGAGCATCATTAGTGTACTTCACAGAGATGTGAAATTAAATTAAAATACATTTCCTATATTTCCCAGATACCTGTCAGAGAGCAGGAACGGACAGACGTCAGGCACCGGTGGGGTCGAAGGTCGGAGCTTTGCCAGCGCCATGATGTGTTCGAAGGTGATGTCGGTCTGAGTGCACACATCCACCACGTGGATTTCCTGAGGGGGGCCATGGGGGCGGCCGCTGGGGGTCCGCCTGATGACCTGCACCACGACGGGGTCCTTGGCAGCGCGAAAGACCTCCACAGTCTCCTCATGGCTGGACTTGGACAACTCCTTCCCATTCACCTGAGGAGGACAGGGACACATTAGAACGGAGACTCAGGCGCACCCTCCCCCAATCACGTACGTCCATCCTTTTAGAAATGCTTCTCCTTCCACCCCCCCACTAAATCTTCATTTAATGTTGTGTATCTGAGCCTCTGTCTGTCTCAACCTTTACTGGAAAACAATAGCACCTCTGTAGTCTCTAAACATGCAACATACTGTATAAAGACATTTTGCCCTCAGGGCCTTTTCCCCATATTGCTACAACAGCTTTACAGTTGTGTTCAGGGTGAATGCATTCAAATAGAAATTTATATTTTTTCCTTAAGGTCTTCTAGACAGATGATCAAAAAATAATTCTTTGTGAATATAACATTGGAAAACATACACACAAAAACACAGTTTGATGCAATCTAAATCTTAGATCAAAGCCCAAATAGCCTCTGTTCATTCAGTCTATCTTCAACCTCATCTTCACGAAATGAACTGGATTTTCTGGCAGATTGAAAACCATTTGCACTACAGCTGGCACATATAAAGAAAATCATTGCTTCATTTAACACAAGTAATTTCTCTGGAAGAGAAACCATGGCTGTGGAATACCTTAGAGAGTGTGCTTTGGTATAAACACTGAAACCAGAGATTATAATTTAGATAGCCACAGAAAGAAAGAAAGAAAAAAAAAAAAAGGTAGACAACATAATTAGACTTGCTTTTGTATTTAAATATGTTTTTTGGAGTGGAGCATTTTGCTCGCATTGGCAAACTGAAATCCGTTTGAATGGTAACTGGAAAAGTAAAAGAAAAGTGTTAGCTGCGGAAAATACAGCAAGGCCGGGAAACTCAAAAGCGGCAGTGTTTCAGAACTTACATCACAAAGTCTGTTTAAAATGCAACACTGGTAGAAACAAAAACACACAGCCTCGTTCGGACTCTGACTGAATGACCTAAATTCATTTCGCAGTCGGCAGTTTGTGTATGCGGTGCCTCTAAATGAACATTAAAGCTGCAGAAGCCACGGGGGAACTCCTGCAGAGAGAGCTTATATTTTAAACCCCAGGTATCACACCACTAATTCTTCACTTGTGCACATTTGATACCGTACATTTGAGCATCACCAAAGCTTTAATCGAACCTGACGGTATAAATGCTCTGTAAAGCCAGGCTCAGCATGGATGTGTTTTTATATAATAAATATGTTATGTTTCTTGATGAGTCTCCATGTGAGATATAGATAACCAGACCGTCAGTTTTTTGTCTTTGAACAGATTTCATTTGACTGAGCAGATCAGTATGTAGTTATACAGATTACTGTCTGTGTCTGTTTTGGCTTTTGATGAGGGCTGCAATTCATTATTTTCTAACAATTCTAATTGTAATCTGCTGATTCTTATTTTGATTGATGAATCATTCGGTCTATGAAATTGTATGCCTCCGCCAAACCAGTCAAGTTACAGTTTACATCCATGAGTGCCCAGGCTCATAATATACTGTATGTAGTGACAACTAGGAATTTACTAAAAGGTATTCAGTGTATGTTTTGGTGAAATGGAAGCGACTGTACGACAAAATTGACATGTATGATGACAGTAAATAATTTCCAGTGAGAGACATGCTGTCTTCACTTAGAGACTATTTATTTAGAGTACAGGGGACAGAGAGCTCTGTCACATGGTGCAATGACAGAGGATGTTGTTTTCTGTACAGATTGTGAAGCCCCTTGAGGGAAATGTTTGATTTGTGGTATAGGGATACAAAAATAAAAAAATATTAGACCTGACTTTGTTGAACTTTGTTGTTCTTGTTCTGCTGTATGTCTAGTTATTGTGTGAGTTCATTGAGAGAAATGAAAACAGTCAAATAAAGCTGATTCTGATAGAACACAAAGTTGTAGCATTGAAAGTACGAGACAATGCTTTAAATATGGATGCTGCTGCAAAGAAGCTACGAATTCTAAAGCGACACACATCTTCAACCCAGCAGCACAACAATCAAATGTCATAGTATTGTGTGTGGAAAAAAAGTCATAGTATAGTATGTTAAAAAAAAAAGTCATAGTATACAGAAAAAAGCAAAACAAAGTCATAGTATAGTATGTTGAAAAAAGTGGAAAAAAAGCATTGTATAGTATGTAGAAAACAAGACTAGGTGGCAAACTTAGTATGCGGCTGGACCATGACCGTTGTATGGCCAAATTTTTACAGGGATAGTCTGCAATGGTGTCTATAATGTGAATTCCTGGATGTTAAATGTTCATCTGTCGTGGTCCCAATAATACTTGTTTATTGTGTACTGAACTGACTGCCCCGCTGAATCACTGTGGAAGAGGATACTATGGTATGACTTATTTCGACATGCAATATTTTGAACTGTGCAAACTGTTTTTTCATATTTTTCGACTAACTATACTATGTCATTTTTTGCAGCTTTTGAGATACTATACTATGGCGTTTTTTTATTTGTTTTTGACAACATATCATACGACTATGACTTTTTGGGGACTCTTTGACAACATGCTATAGAATTTTGTATTTTCTGCATTTTTGACATTTTAGCAAAAAGATTTCGACATACTGTATGGCATTTTTGTGGGATTTTTGACGACATGCTATATTACAGCTTTTTTGATGAGAGATTGTGCAATGACTTTTGGGGGGCATTTTAAACTATATAATAAAATGTGAGGCATTTTCGGCATTTTCGATATTTGGAAAAATAATTCAATATACTATACCATGGCGTTTTTGACGACATAATATACTCTGGCATTTTTTTTTTTCCTCTCGACGAGACACTGTGCTATGACTTTTGGGGGGCTTTTTAGAAAACATATTATAATATGAGGCATTTTGAAAATTTTGGATGTTTGGCCAAAATCCACATGCTATACTATGGCGTTTTTGTGAGATTTTTGACCGTGCGCTATACTCTGCCGATTTGGATTTTTTTGCAAAAATAACCTGTGCAATGCATTTTGGGGGCCTTTTTAAACAACATACTACAATATGAGCCATTTTGAAAATTTTGGATTTTTGGCCAAAAACCAAAGGCTATAGTATGACTTTTTGGGCGATTTTT
>JAOVVB010069777.1:17355-28579 GCA_028570985.1 Heterobranchus longifilis | reverse complement strand
ATAATTTTTTTTTTTTTTTTTTTTCTTTACTTAATTTTAGTCAAGGCTTCGTTAATGTCTGCAAGTGTGTCTCCTCACAGCAGCCTGGTCTCCTAATAATTACAATTCCATACAACTAAACTGTATTTTCAATTAAGTTTCAAGGAGAAATGTATTTGCTCCTGGATTACATTTGTTTTTGACATATTGCAAAAACATTTCTAATCAAAGTCCGCAGTAGGTCGGGGTTGGATAGGTCATAAAAACATCGCCCTACACCCAGGAGACCGCGGTTTGTGTCACGTGTGAAACAAAAAATCAGCGTTGTTATCTAACAAACGTAGTATAATTTGTTGCATAACAAACATACTCATTTTCACCCAAACCGTGATCTTTTTCTAAACATAACAAAGTATCAATTCATAAAGTTTACGAGGTGTTTAAAACAGCAAAAGTAATCTGGGAGAAAAAACATTTCCCTTGAAACATAAATGAGGATGCAGTTTTGTTGTATGGGAACGTAAGTTTGTGAGACAGGGTTGCCCACAGTTGCGTCGTTGTTTCACGCGCCAGCCTGCTGGTTCTCATTAAAAACATTCTCAGTGTTGTAACAGTAATGAACCTTGATCTGTGTCTCAAACATGTCAGGTCCTTGAACTTGAGGGAATTGTGCATGGATAAGAGATTCTACAGCAGCCATATTAGTTGTATCAAAACAGACTTAAGCATTCAGACACACCCAGAACTGACCTTTCTACACATTTAAATCACTTGATTACAAGAACAAACAAGCAAATGATCGCTCACTCGCATCCCTGCTTGCATGGACGGCATAGAGTCGCAGAAGTACCATAAACGGCGTAACATGATAATGCTGCTTTAATTACCCCTTGGTCAGCCCACTTACAAACCTATTGCCGCAGCAGTCAATATCCCCAAAGATCCATTCATGCCTCGGCTGATGGTTAACTTGGGAGCCTTTGCTGAGTGCTTTAGCCTAATTGATATCCTTATTTAGCAATGAGCCAGTGGGAGTCGGAGGGGAGTTAAATGGAGCAGTTTACCAGGCAGCGAGCACGCTAAACCAGATCCCTGACACCACCACCACCACGACCCGCTGCAGCCCGGACGATGATTTATGCCAGCTAATTTACTGTTTCAAATTGATTAACGCCACTTTTGTTTTGTTTTCACTAATGATTGCTTTCGCCATTTGTTCTTTTCTTTCTTTTCTTTTTTTTTCTTTCAATAATCACGACCTAGAGCAAGTTTACCCACAGATATTGTTTTACAGCAAATTGCACCTATTCATGACAGTTGACAGCTTCCAGGCCACTAACTAACACCGGGGCCAAATCACAGGAGAGACTTCAGCAGCTTCCTCAGGGCATAGAGACGGATGTATGTACAGATTACACGTGATCGACAGCACCTCTTCCTACATATTTTCATACATTGTCTCTGATTTATTTGCACATGATGCAATATTTGAGACATGATTGCAAACACCGTCTGCAGAGCTGCAGGAAATAACAACAGGTATAACCCAACCTAGCGTCGACCGTGAGAGAACAATGCATATCCAACAGGTCAAACAAAGCCATCGGGAGCAATGGGAAAATCAGATTCTTCTTTTAAACTGGGTTTGTAGGTCTCTCCCTCCTGCCTGTCTCCCCAGATATGTCTCCCTTAACAGCTCAAAGTAATTAGCAACGACCACATGCCAAAGGTAGGGTAGCTACTGTACACAGAGTAGGCAGACCTTATCTTTAATTTGAGACAATGAGATGCTCTGTGGGGGCTTGTGGAGAGCTGGGAGCTATAAGGTAGGCAGGCAGGCTCCCCCTCCCAAGGTCGCTTCAGTGAGACGAGCTAGTCTGGGGACAAAGGATACCCGCTGTACGTGAGCGCATATTATGACAGTTTAATTATCAATTTTAGAAGCAACCCCCTTTTTTCTGCAAAACCAAAAGTTGAGTCTTGTCAACCCAATCCCCAGAATAAATGTTACATTTGTTTCATATGTAGCGGATATCAAATTGATCTCATGGTAAAAGGTATAAATTGTACTTTTTTGTTGTTGTTTTTTTTTTTCAAAATCTTTATTGACAGTC
Source organism: Heterobranchus longifilis (assembly GCA_028570985.1). NCBI lineage: Eukaryota > Metazoa > Chordata > Actinopteri > Siluriformes > Clariidae > Heterobranchus > Heterobranchus longifilis. The sequence continues at coordinate 26,486 of JAOVVB010069777.1, read as the reverse complement.
ACTACGCCAGGGGTGGCCAAACTTTTTGGATCGTGGGCCATATACAGGAGTCACGGACCAAACAATAGTAGATGTGTAGTTTTCAAAGTGTTACATGCAAATGTTTCCCCATGTGCCATAGAAAATTCATTTTCTATCAAAGTAGCTATGCAACACTACTAAACAGTTTAACGTTTGACATTACACTTTAGTGGTGTGCCCGCATATTACAAAAAAATAATTTAAATTGATTCAATACTTTTAAACTGTAATACACTGCGTGGCCTAAGTGGCCACTTAAAATATGATGTTATGTGTAAATCTGTAAATAAGTAAAGTCAAAACAGGCAGAAATGGTAAAATATTGGTTTCTGTGCTAAAAGGTTGAAACAGAGATGATTCCATTGAATTTCAAAATAAAAATGTTCAATAAACAGTGCAAAACAAAAACCTGGGTACAAAATAAGAACTAGTGTATTTTTTAAAATTCACAGCAGGCCATAGTTGGAGCGCAGGCCGTAGTTTGGCCACCCCAGCACGAGGCGCTTCACTCAGGTCACAGTTTTGTGAATTCAAACAAAACTTAAGTTTAGGCAGCAAAGGTTATTTTAGGGAAAACATTGTGGTTTGGTTTAAAATAAGGATATTTGTTATGCAAATTATGTAAGTTTTGTAAGAAATTTAAGCAACGTAAATAACAAAAATCAAGGGGTATTTGTTAAAAATATGTTGGTCTGCTGCTGTAAGTTTCCCCTCTACCTCTTGATGAGAAACTCAGCTCTGCATGTGAATTGCACTACACCCTGATACGTATGAAACATACAAATGTAACATATCTGTGGCTTGCAGAAAACGTACAATGCCAACATTTTATTTTGCCGACTGGTCTGGTCTTGTTTGCATCGTGAATAAGCATTTAAAAATGTTAAATTACTTGTTGCTAAAGTGCATCTGTAAACACAACACTCTTTCTCACAGTTTCAAACTTTGTTTTTGAGTGATACCCCCGAAAGTCCTCCAGGGCTTCCCATTAGTCACATTGTTGAGCACAGAGCTCAGCCACAAAATGGCCTCCAATCTTGGAAGAGCGCCGTCAGCCCATTCTTTATACTGTCAGGATGAAGAAGAGCATAAAAACTCAGAGTCAATAAAGTCATAAGAAATGCTTGATATCGAAACATGGCGCGCCCCGGTGACTGATTAAGCATCCAGGTCCTGTTGTGATGCTCTCGCAACTCGGAGGAGGAAAAATGGGGAGGGAAACATAATAGAGAAACCTTTGAAAAGACGGGGTTTTGCTCTGGTCGCTTATGTTTCTGGGGCGTAACGGTTGTTATTGTGTGTTATGTTTCGCAGTTTTATTCTAAAAATGACTCGGTAGTGGTGTAAAGGTTGTCTTTAAGCCTCACATTTTTGGTATCATGCTTGATATTTGACAGGAACATTATTATTTTGCTTTAGCTTGATTACAGTTATCGGTGTAGTCAATTATGGATGGTATCTTTATAATAACATCCAGTGAGATGAGATGATGAAATACATTCAGGCAATTCCATACGCTCTCTCCGTGGTTAAAACGTACCAATTACTTCAACTTTACTTCCTTTGTCTGAAAAATGTCTGGCAGTAGAGGTTGCAGCAACGTTTTTTTTTTTCAGTCAATACAGACTCAGACAAAGACGGTGAGATGAGAAAAGGGAATGACAGAGATTAAAAATGAAAGAGAGTGCCACTTTTTGTCCAGATAGTGGTTGTAGCCTGCAGCGCCCGGCTGGTCTTTTCTAACTCAAATACTCTTGCAGCATTTGATCAAACTGAAACTTAAACATACTTTATGCGTCAGACAGATCACCATAAGTTAAAAGGTCTTCCAAATGAACGTCTAAACTTGGGTAAAAGTTGGCGATGGCACTTTAAATTTGCCCGAGAACATATTGGCTTCGTGAGTGTTACCGCTATAAAAACGGACATTTCTGCTGGGTCCAAACATGACAGGAATTTTACTGTTTTAATGAGCCTGAGTCAAATTCAATTTCCACCTCAGACGGTTTGAAACCACAGCTATAATGTATTTCAACACTCCAATCTCATGCCACGATCTGATAACCGAGAAGTTGGTATCACCTATCGCCCATGTCGTATTTGGACGGCATTAAACTTCTCAAGAGTATACAAACACGCTCTGTCAGGCTGCAGCTCCGATTTGACGTCAACACAGAAGCATTGCTGACTTGAGTGAACCACCAACTTGACATGAATGTTTTTTGCACATGCAGGAGGAGAAAGAGGAATGAGAGAGAGAGAGAGAGAGAGAGAGAGAGAGGTGCGGTTTTGGACAGACCGTGTTAAGATCAGTGCTCGGGGCTAGGCAGGTTGCTATGCGCTGAAATGCTAATAAGCTTCCTGGCTCTCGGTGCAGGTCGGCTAGCATGTGCCGACTCGTCTTGACACTTCACACACACGCTGTCTTCCACCCTTTTTAATCATTTTTGATAGGCCTCCCTGGGATGCCATCCATTTAATTTGAAAGGGTTGAGCCACCCAAACATTTTCACCATCTTTTAAATAGAGCTCTGCCTCAACATGCCTGCTGCATTGTGACCCGACGAGGTGAAAAGCAGCGGAGTAAACTGCTGTTTGGGTTTAGGAGGGTAACATTAGGCCGACGCTGGTAGGGACTCGTATAGGGAATATGGGTGAGTGATGCTGAAGAGTGTAAATAGAAGAGACAGGGGGATTTTAACAATACACATGCAGTCAACACAGGTGGGGATGATTATCTCCTACTTTGTTGAGAAGCTTATTTCTTTTGTCGACCATGTAAAAGGCATCACATTTTGGTTACACAGAAAGGGTGATTTCTGTGTAACCAAAAGACTATAGCATGTGCAGATGTTTTTTGTGTGTACTTCAGTCAAACCGTTTTGGAGCCAAGTGATTGGCATAGTATCCAATATCTACTTGTATTTTGGGTTTCTACTAGAACATGTTTACATGTTAAAAAAAAACAACATTATTTTTCTCATAACTGTCTGTATTCATCCTCTGTCTGAAACGCTCTGTTTTAGCGCCTGTCTCTTTAAGCCCCCCTCTCAAAAAAGCCCAGCCTGCTCTGATTGGTCATTGTTTCCGGGTCTTCCATATCAGCGCTCTCAGCACCTCTGCACCGTCATTGCAGCCGAGGAATTAACGGCACTGTAGCGATACTTCAATATATATATAGTTGTGTCACAACAGAACTCCTGACGGATCGTTTAAAGGCACAATGTCTGAATATGGGCTGTGTGCATTTCTCCATGGATTGAGCGTTTTGATATTTTCACAGTATTTAGATCTGCTATATAATCAAAAAAAGACTGGTATCTTGGGTTTTTACAATATGAGACCTTTAAACCTTTTTTTTTCTTTCTTTGCTGGCTTAACTGCAGCCACAAAAGAAAATCCTTATCACAAGATGGATACCCCCGCATACTCTCTGTATTATCTTCCTTTCACATTGTACTGCATCTGTAAACAATGATAAAGGAGAAACATTAAAGGCCATTAAAAGAGCTGCTGACCTGGTGATATGCTTTATGTAAAATATGATTGTAGATATATTTATATTTTGATATGTGGAAGGGTGACGACGAGGGAGCTTAGTGTACAATCATGAATAGATTAACTTCTGCAATTGCAAACAAGCAACATAAGGGTATGGCTCCTTGCCGCCCTTTCTTTTTTGTACTTACGTATGTATAATTTGTATATTTGTAGGTTGATGCCACCTTGTGAGGATAGCAGGGAAAATTAATAAAAGGTTGGTCACAAAAAAGAAAAGGGTTTATTCTCTGAGAACCTCAAGAAAATGATGAAATCAAATTAAAACTGAAGGTAAAATATTAAAATGTGATCGATTCTGAAGAGATGTAAAATAAAAGAACTAAAATAAAATAATCTAAACTGCTGCAATCCAAAAGGGAATAAATAAAATATGGGTCGAAGATAATAAAGGCAGCATAATGTACCACGCTTCCGAATCAGTTTGTAAAATCATTTTTGCTTTTGAGAAACTGTTTGAGAATGTGTATTCCCTGACAGAGTTTAACAACCACTGTCCTACTCTATATATCTTATAATTCTCTCTGAAAAATCTCAGAGCCTGCAGCCAACACAGTATGGTCCGAAATGAAGCCCGGGCCATGTTGTATGATTCATAGGGAAGAAATAACATATTTTATTGGAGTCTGAGAGATTTATTTACCGGCGTTCTGGCGGATATGTAAGGGACACAATCACCAGGGATTTCACCGTCCAATTTGCCAGTGTACTCTTCTATAAACATCAGTCAGAAGAAACGGGACAAATTCTACAGAAAATAATCATAAACAAACCATTACATCGCATTTTGGAAATTGTCAGGAGACGCTCTTGACGATGACTATCCGCTCAGAGTCGACGGCAGAAAAAGCCCAAAAGGCAAGTGGGGATGTCTGTGTGCTATATGATATTACCGTGACTCTCAAGATAAAGATATCATACGTTATTGGTTTAGACTGGCAAAGAAAGAGAGAGGGAGAGACCAGTATAAACAGATAGCGGGGGCGAGAGACAGACACATATAGACAGAGAGGGAGAATGTTCAAATATATTGCCTCTTAGCAAAGGCACAGATAGCTTTGAGCCTTCGTCTATGCGAAACAGCTGGAGCTCTCCATGAAAACCACACTGAACTCCACAACAAGCCTGCTTGTTAGTTTCTAACAGTGACTGATCCACTTTTATACCCTCCACTTGCACCCCGTGCAACATGTACAGTAAACCATCATTTACTCCGCTCTAATTTAGTTGTGTGTATTTGCATGCAGAGAGGCACGTTTTTAAGACGCAGTAAACAGAATTGTTGTGCATGCTTTCGCCAAAAAAACACGGTTTGCGATCATGGCCGCAAACCAGCATGTAACCAAAAGCTGGGAAGGAGGAATTGACATAATTATTAATTAGTCGATATTACTGAATGGAAAAAGTCTGTCTTTGGTTTCCTCCCTCAAGCTTAATCGAACGCAGCCAAGATGAAGCTAAGCTAAACAACACCAGGCAGTTAATCTCCGCTGCCATACAGTTCAGACGCTGATAATGTCCACGGGTCTTAAGTGAGCGAGCGGGGCCCATGTTTTTTAGATTTACTTGTTTGCTGTTGTTTGCCATCTTTAAGTGGTCTTTTATTAAAGCCAGCCATCTTCCATAGAGCCCTAATGCATTTCACTATTCCGATGCTAATGACGGCCTAAGAACGCATTATTCAGCATTAGTTTCATTTCCCTTTGAGCCTCAAATGGCGACAAACTGTCTTGTAACCATTAGAGTTTTAACTTGCATCAGGCACGCCACCCGCAACCCCGTCGACAGCACGGCGCAAACGACGGTGGAAGTATTTCGACTTACTTATCGGGAGCACACAGCTGAAGACAACAAATCAACTTTATGTGTTAAAAAAAACAAAAAACATTTGTAACTAGTAAATGTTTGCAGACAATCCCATGAGGAAAGAGATGACTGGCAAAAAAGGAAATGTGTGGAAGTTCTACCAGACATGAATGGGTGCATGCACGTCTGTGTGTGTGTGTGTGTGTGTGTGTGTGTGTGCGTTAATGGGCCATTCTGCCGAATCAGTGCATTTTCTGTCCCCATGACATTACATGCATAATATGCATGAAAAGTAGTATGTTATATTATCAAGCAAAGTGTCCTGCACTTTGTCCTAATTGCAATTTGAAGATGCATCATATAAAACCTTAATAAAAACTATACCTAGAACACTGCAAAAAAGGATTTTAGCCTGTCCCCACTCTCTAACACTATAAAACTACACATGAAACACAATGATTAAAATCCTTCAGATTTGTTTTGTATTACTGTGTGACTTTCCAATTTAGACACAGAATACATGTTAGTCAAAAATACACATTTTAGTCGTGTCCCCAGGTTTTCACTCAGTCCTGTCACCCTGACACACACACATTCCCCCCTCTAAAAATGTGGGACATTTCATACATTATGCTTATGTGTCTAACAAGTACATGCATGTGGACATGTGAGTATTAGTATGTTGTCTGTGTTGGAACATGATGTGCTTGTATGTCTGAGTGTGTTTGAATGCATTTGTTATATGTGTGTGTGTGTGTGTGTGTGTGTGTGTGTGTGTGTGTGTGTGTGTGTGTAGGCTGAGGACTCCCCACTGACCTGCTGTTTGGCTACAGACAGACAGAGTGGAACTGGCCATATTACTGATCTTACCCTGCCATCTGCTGGCTCACATCATTCTAGGCCCTGCATCCATCCCTGCGTCATAACTACACCCCTCTCTCTCACACACACACGCACGCACGCACACACACACACACACACACACACACCTCTCCTTTGCTGTTTCCTATCGTTTTTCTCTCCCTCTCTCTGTTTCTCTGCTTTACTAAGTTTATCTTTGTCTCTCCTTTTCTCCCTCATTTCATTCCTCAGGAGCATCATCTGCCCTCCACGTCCCTATACATCCCCCTTTCCTCAGAGAGAGAGAGAGAGAGAGAGAGAGAGAGAGAGAGAAAGGGGAGAGAGCAGGGGAACTAAAGGGGAGCGGCGGACGATTGTTATCGAAAAATAAGCATGGTGTTTGAAAGGGATTTTAATTGAGGCATTCTTTATATTTGAAAAGGTGAACTCCTGAGGGGATGGAGGGAGAGGAGCGGCGACCCTATTCATATCCGCAGACATTCATGAAGAATGGCATCTTTTGACTTTCCCTTTTAAAGCCGTGCAACCTTAAATGGCCTAAATATAGAGGAGGGGAGGCAGACACGGTAATTCCCTGCACCTTGGGGGGCGCCACCAGAGTACGGGACGGTGGGATATGCCGAGGACTCCAATTAAGAATGAGGGAGGGTCCAGCCACCCAAAATAGAGGGAAAGTGTCCTCTCTATGAGCCCCTTAAGGGGATGTCAATCCATCTCTTTTCTTTCTAAAACCCTTCTCTCTGCTTCATTTTGAGCTTTTTTTTTTCCTGTTTTTCTTTGTTTCGTTTTCACTTCTTTCTTTCTTCCCCTTTCTCTCCCTCATTCTGTCTCTGTGCAGTAATTATGTCATTAATAATGTGAGGGCCCGATGATTGTCCTGCTAATACCAGTTGTCCGGTCTGTATTTCTACAGCTTAACTTAGGAGGAAGTGGACAGGGTGCTCATTTGTTGTTGTTTGGTAAGATCAGCTCTTTATGAGCCCGGCTTCCAGTGAAGCAGACGACCCCTCATGTTTTCCCTTACTATATTTTGTCTGGCCGCTGAGTTAAACTCGGATTGTTAGTTTGTTGTAAAGTTGTTGCACACGGACAATCGCTTGAGGCAACGCACAGTAGTTTTTTTGTCTTTGTGCCGTCTCTCCAATTTCATAATGTTTGCAGATCTGTGTCCTTTCTGAGGGAGATCTTGCCCACGTGTATTGACAACAGTGATCACCCTTTGGCATCAAACTTCTTCATCTTGTCATTTGATGTCTTGTGCAGTTTCGCTGTTACTATGCGATGAAGTCTTCCCGTATTATTAGTAAAAAATGTTATCCTTACGCTTTGGGAAATACCCAGGCATCGCTCTGTGTAAGCATCCTTGATGATGAAGTTATATGACTCGTTGAAGGAGACCTATTGAGCGTTTCCTTATTTTCTGTCATATAAATAATGTTACAGCGTTGGATGTTATTATTAAACATGGCCAAAGCTTCAAATAATGAGGTAAACATATGTAAAAGTAAACCCTTAATTCAGACTGTTCTGAACACACCATTTCCAACAGTTTTTTCTACTCTCGGCTCGAGCTTATGTCAACCCGTGCCGGGTTTCTATATATGGTCATCTTATCTACTGTGCTCCAGGCATGCTAATGCAGTGTTTACATTACTGCTACGTAGCTACATGCTATCGTCAGGGAAACCTGTAATCATGGTGGCAGATGTTAATTTCTCCCCAATTTTGGATCGCATTCCTGCTGGATCATGTCTGGATCTGTAGCTTTTGGTTTAGAAGGCTTTATTGGTGATTTTTCATGGTAGAAAGTGCTGCTATACTCCGTTAATCAGCCGCTCGGCTGCAGTGGCGGACAGCGAGAGCTGATCGAGAGACGAGAGATCAGAAACACTGACCAATCAGAGCAGACTGGGCTTTTTCGGGAGGGGGGGGCTCAAAGAGACAGGCACTTAAGGCGCTCAGTCAATTAGGGCTGCACAATATGAGGAAAATAAATAATAATTGCGATTATTTTGACTGCATTATGAGTCACAATATTGGAGGGAATGATGATATTTGCCTAATTATTCTCATGTTCATTGAAAAATATATTTAAATGATCATGGTGTGACTTTTGGGACAAAGATTTTTTATTTTTTTTTAAGTCTGTAGAATACGACTTGTAGGCCGGGTCACCTCTGCAGCACTACAATACTTCATCCAGAATGGTATTTTGGCACATATGTGTGCCTTTAACAAATATTGTGCCTCCTGTAATTTGGATATTGCATGAGTCCATATTGCAATTTTGATAAAATTGTGATTAATTGTTCAGCCCTAGGGTCAATACAGGTGCAGCAGCCATAGGCTGATTTTTTTTTTTTTTTTTTTTTTTAATTAAAGCGTGTAAACATGTTCTAGTAGAAACCAAAAGTACAAGTATGAACCTGAAAATGAGCATAACATGTCTCCTTTAAATAAGACATTGAAATGCTGTAAAACGTTAGTGACAGCCACTTGTTGATAAAATAAGGTTTGTTCTTTTGTACATTCTTGATGAGAATTCCAGGAGGAAAGAGAAAGCAATACCAGCTACATGAAAGAGCTTGACTGCTCAATAATTATTAGGCTGCAAGACTTCGTTTTCTGCACACTAACTCCTGATTGGCTGAGGGAAATGCTTCAATTAATGCGTGTCAGTATAATCTCCTGCAAGATTGTTTAGCTTCAAAAATGCTTCTTGACATTCCACGTTGGATGGGACAAGGCATGTTCAGCTTCATGACTGAGGTTTGACGGGTTAAGTGGTGCAGTGTCAAACAGAAGGTGAATGAAATAATGATTATATATTATATATGATATAATGACTATAAGACATGCACAGGAGAAGTATTCTGTGAAAAAAA